>JAPYZD010003498.1:0-12965 GCA_030522725.1 Ichneumoninae sp. B BG-2022a
TCGCGACGCTTCCTCTATAAGGAAGCCAAAAATACAGACAATGCTTCCTCATAGAAGAAGCTTCGCGAATTTCAATTTTCAACTTTATGAGGAAGCGATATGAAAATTTCAATTCTCAACTTTTTTTCTATACCCTTTGTTGTGAAAATTGTATTTTAATTATAGCTTCCTCTATGAGGAAGCCAAAATGGAACAACAGAATTTATCATAGAGGAAGTTATGTACAAAAAGGTATAACATGAGGAAGTAATGGTGCAAATCACTTTGCACCCTTTTTATTATCAGAATTACAATAAAACATTTAATTGTAGTAACGGTGATATAATCGCCGGGATGGGATGAGATAATGTCGGGATCGAAATTAACGTACCAAATGACAAGGTCTGTACTTTCAGATCGATATTATGAACGCTGTCGAGATTTGACTGATTCTTGAATTTAGTAGTCAAGGTAAGATTCGTTGCGGTCTGGAATTATCGGAATATCAATATTTGAGAATCTCGTTCGTAAGTATATTCGATTTTTTTTTTTTTTTTGAGAATTCGATACAAATTTGTTGTTACAACACAGTTTATTAGCTGAGTAGAGAATGGGACAATTCGTAATTAGCACTCAATGTAATCCTGATTGGGAATATCAGTTACGTTAAAAATCATGAATATAACCGGGCCTATTGATGAGCCAATTCCATAAGGGTATATCGGTTGCACATAAGCATAGTTTGTTTGTTTTCGCTTCCTCACAGAGGCGGTTTTTTTTTTAATTCGGCTATCGATATCATTGATGGCCGTGCTAATCAGGGCATATTCGCCATCTTTACTCTATTAAAATCTTAAGAGCAATACACGCTTTAATTAGAGTTTATCATTGCAATAATTAATTAACCCCTTCACTGTCAGAGAAACGGATTTCCCTATATGTTGGGGCATCTATGAGGGCTCCTGGCAGAGAAGGGGTTAAAAACTATTTTTTTTTTGTTTGCCTGGTTATATCCGAGAAAAATTCAAAATGTGATTTTCTCCATCTGGATAATAATTTGGCTTATGATGCTTACAGTCCACAAAGCTGACGTGGCAACAACCCCTGATATTTCCATTTTTACTTCTCGTCTGGAATCCAAAGTGTAGGGTGGATTACCAACCAGCGCAAAAAAGCATAAAAAATTATCCATAATTCACATATCATGTGATATATGTGACGGACATATCCGAGAAAGTATGCAAAACTGTTGTTAATTTATTTAATTATTTTAAATATTTAAAACATATTTTTCACATATACTTGATTTTTGTGCGAGAACAATAAATTAATGAACGCAATTTTTCTTTATAAATAACATGGGATGTTTGGTATATATACGAGTACTTTAGACACGTGCAAATAAAAAATCATCTGCAACAACATTAAAAAAAAAAAAAAACAAAGTCCAAACTATGATTTCTTTTAAAAACTGTTCCAGACCACGCCAGGTGAATATAATTCGGCAGAATTACATATTGTCTCGAGTATATCAATGAAAGCTTAATTAACGGCTCTCACCGCTATTGACCGCCGACAGCGGTGATATCTGTTTTTTCCCTCCCTGGCTGTTTTTCTTTTTTTTTCGTACTATCAACACCGTTAACTCGGGAAAGTGCCGTGAAAACGAGAAAGGAAATTTTGGCAATCACGTTGTGCTGGATCGAGTGAGCCGGAAATTCGTCGATTACGGGTTCGGCTACCGTTTATACGGCCCACGGGTTTCGTGGATCCTTGCGGAGAGGCGAGGGGAGCCGAAAGGTGTCGGGCACGAGGGCTAATGGCAATCGATCCGGTCGAGGCAGTGATTAGCGCCTAATCGAATGAGGCCGAACGATCGTCGATTAGCTACAACCAATATAGCCCGTGTTCTTCGCCTCGCTGTGTGACGCGAAGGGACGAGACGGATCGGTTTAGGCGTTGGCACGTGTAGACTAGTTATACGTCCTATAAACATGTCGAGGTTTCGATCAGCCCGTTAGCCAAACCCCCATCATCGTCTACCCTTCCGTTCGACACGGCGGCGAATATCGAAATAAGGGCTTGAAGTAAAAGACGAAAAAAAAATGAGAAACATCGCCGCGGTTTTCTCATTCCTTTCTTGATTTATCGAGTTCGAATTGTTATCAGTCGGAGTCGATTTAGGATAGTAAACCTAGGAAGGGTATATAGGTAGATCGATACGACGATGGCCGTATTCGATCCTCTCTGTGAACTGCAGGGGCATCGAGAGTGAATCTTCCAACCTACTCTCCGAGGGAACGTTGGCAAACGCGGATTTCCCGCTTCGTGGAAGCAGAAGAGAGGCACGGTATGAGAACATACGCCTCGGGAACTATTCGATGCGCCACGCTATAGATGGCACCCGCAAGAGTTATACGGATCGCACCATCTTGCGCGAGTGATTAAACCGCAATTGAGAGATTACGATGTGCACGGCATACGATTCCGTGAGGCGATATGATTTTCTTGATTAGACGTGTTAATGTAATTATTATCGCACCGGCGTTGAAAACTTGGTGCTGGAACCGAAAATGGACATTATTTCATCTAATTAATCCGACGCCGATGGTAATTGTTATTGTATCAGTTTCCTTTTTTAATTTTAGTTGCTGTTCACTTTATTCCGTCGAATATTTTCGAACTAGTGGAGCGATTGAAAACGAACAATTTGCAGGTATTCGAAATACCATTTTTTTTAGTGTCGGAATGCCTGCATAGGTCTTTTCGTGTATTTCAAGAAGAATTATTTGTAAGAAACTTAAAATAGGGTAAGACGGGGTGATATGGCCATGGTTTTTCAAACAACGAAAATCGGAGGTTTAACATTTTTTAAGCTACAATTTTTCTTTTAACCAACTGTAAAAACTTCAAACTAAAGTAATTCACTCGGAACCTTCGATATTTTCGATGCGTGATTTAATTGTAGCTCTATAAATAAATATTTGCGGTCGGCAGTCTCACCCGGACACTACGAGTGAGATGGCCACAGTAGGGAATAATGGTAGTCAATTAGGCCTAGATAAGCATCGGGATCGCTCAAAACATGTCTTATTATATTTTATGTTGTCTAAATAAACTACAGAAAGACAGTAATTGCCCCGTTAAATATTTTAGATACAAAACTAAAAAGAAAATTATTTCACTGGAAATACCACCCGGATATTGCGGGCAGTGGCCCACCACCAGTAACGTGGCCATTTCACACGTAATATCCGGGTGACAAGGCCACCACTGACGTGGCTATATCCCCCGACAAATAAGCGGCCATCGTCCCCCGGAAAATTAGTGGCAATATCGCCCATTTTTTCGGAAAAATAGGCGCCGATTAAATTTAGGGAAGGAATGTTTTTAAATAGGTTTACTACGCGCCAATCTTTTCACGAAAGATCCAACTATAGTGTGCAATGTTGATTTACTAGCAAAATTATAATGTAGTATGTCTCCAGAGCGCAAGAAATATAGCTCGAGAAATTTCTGGCTATCTCGAAATAAGGATTCACCGCTCGTACTGTCCCTTGCACGTACAATCTTAAAATTTTGTATGCAATCGCATTGTATCCACATATACTAAAGACTGTGCAAGCCTAAACGATATTGCAGGGGGCCATCTCACCCGCCTAGCGATCTCACCCTGATCTATCCTGAGAAAAAAAAAAAAATACAAGAAAATAAAATGAACCCTCAGCAGCACAACGTTAAGGCTAACGTTGCGTGATTTTTTAGGATTGTTTCAGTCGATGGATACAAATAGTATTCTATCCATCTTCGAAGTGGAGGGAAGATGGGGCAGCCACCCTGTCGAAGCGCCAAAATCGTGGCAACTGCTGCAAGTGGATAATGTCCCCGAAACACCACCGTCACAAGACCCGAACAGATATTATAGTGAAATTTGTCTCGCGGGACTGTTAGAGCAAACAAAACCTGGAGACAAAACTTCGTCTATAAATTTTCTTTCCGCGAACGGTTGTAGAGAACAATTTTTCTTTCTTCGTCGATATGTATAGCATGAACACGATGATCGTAAAATTGGCCTTTTCTTCTAGATACGCCGGAGAGAAAAGTCGCTGTCGTCTTTCTCCTCTCGCGGCGTGTTTGTCGCCGAATTCGACAAGCAATGTCATCCTGATTGAAACGTTACCACGAATATTTCCAATACCCATCAATGCATGGATGTATACATAATGCATGTGCAAATCACACAGTGAGTTCGATAGAGATTAGTATTTTAATTATTCGAAAAGTAATTAAGAAATTCTAATCCGAGCTTTCGACAATTCCGGAGTATCGATCAACTTGCTACAGCCTTATCTCGTCCGTGTATTTATACCGTCTCTCAAAGCATCTCTCTCGCAACGACGAAAAAAAAAGAAACTTGGCCCTTATGGGTATATACGAGGACAACACACGAGATGATATCTGAAATGAGTTGGCGAAGCTTTTGGTAGTCTCGAGTAGAGCGACGAGACGGCCAACGGGGACACGCGCTCGAAATGGTCAGTTTCTCAGGGCCTCGGGGCGAACTCATTGTCGTCAGGGCTGCGGGCGTGGCCATCTTGGTATCCGTACGAAACTGTTCCTCCGGGCATCGTAAAGCCAGGGGGTTTCGTGGCCCCGAAGCACTATAGCACGACAGCAGGCATGCGTTACGGCCGTTACGTTACCCTGCTGGCACTCGTGGACCACGCTGAGCCGCTAGCCAGCGAATGTTGGCCGCTCCTCGTCCTCGCGTCTTAGAAAACCCTCACCCACTTTACGTCAACCACTCCGGGCATTATTCACTTAAAATAATAGCTTCGCTATTATTATGCAAAATATTATGCCTTATACATACACCGAGAGAACTTTATATGAATAATTACTGTGCGTAACGAAGCGACAGAGGGACGAACGAGAAAGCCTCGAAGAATTTCGTTATACATTGAAAAACAGTGCATAAATATACAATGCATTATTATTTAACCACTGTCGTCGGGCCTTCTATTTTAAATGAATTTTCTACTCGACGCATAACAAATCTTGAACGTCATCAATGCTGAATTTTTACGGCACTATGCGAGCACACGTCGGACAACGGGGATATTTTCATTGGAGTGTTGGACATCACTTCGAAATACCTGCGTAGTTTTTCTTTCCGGAAAGTATAATATTTGCGGGTAAATATTATTGTTACATGTCCATATTAGAAACAGGCGGACATTCGCAATGGCTTCTTCGATTAAATTCGAGCAATATTGCATCCAGTTTACTGTCAGTCTGAATACTTTGTTTCGGATACAAAGGTCGGTGCATACTATCAATGTTGATAAATTGCGGACCTGCCAGTCAGATTTTTTATTCTCTCCTCTCTCGTACGAACAACGAGATCGCTCGACCATCCGGAAATTCACCATTGAGCTTCCAAGCCTCCCACGGCTCATCCGTATTTAAACAATGCCGGGGCGTTCCACTGTAGGGCACGCAGTATGTATAAAACACCGATCGCATGACTTTTTAATTCTCCTCTTCATTGTTTCATCCCCAACAGGAACGACATTTTGATAGACATTTTTTTGAGGCGCGGCAGGTCCATAAATGAAAGTCTTGTATTTCCTCAATGAATTTTTTTAAATCTTCCGCGATATCGGTGACTAAAATTTCTTTACTTTCAAACCTTAAGGCAATTTTTTTGTGGTTTTTAACGGTAATTAAATTTAAAAAATAATATTTTCTGTACGAAAATATGCACAGGTCTTTGTGAGAACCGATAGTTTTATTTCACCGATTGTTGTTGCTATATTTTATAGGATAAAGAGGCAAGAATCTCGGTGTATGGTGGCGGCGCAGGTCAGAGCGTCGCTGGGCTAACACATTTGTTTAACTCATAACTCATACTCATACACAACTCGTAACTCACGAAATACATTTGTTAAATTCATACTCTCCGCTCCACCTTCGGGAATTATGTTCCGTGGAACTCCTGTTGCTGAACAAACGGAAACGGGTCGGAGAGGCAAAATTTAAACCGAATCATATACCACAAAAATTCACGAATCTCCCATCAATGGTAGATTATCGATTATCAGTACAATATAAAATTATGGATCATGTATTAATATATAAACTGATGTTTGTGCACTTGCCCCGAATATTCAAGTGTTAAATAACATCATTTTTGACACCTCAAATTGTCTCGTTCTTTTTTGCAGAAACAATAATAATCGATCGTATATTCCTACATAATCGGGCGCACTCAGACCGAATCGGCCGAATCGTCCAGATCAAATTTACAGTCGTTAAATAAACCTGGGCTTTGTTCCGACAAACAGAAAAAAAATTATTTGACGGCCACCGTTTATTTGGTTTAAGTAAAATATTCATTTGATCAAAGTAAATATTTATTTAAATTAAGTAAATAGTTACAAATAAATATTTTACTTAAACCAAATAAACGGTGACCGTCGAATAAATAATTTTTCTGGGTGTAAGTATACTTTGGTAAATGGAGTCATCATCGAATATTGATTATGGTACAAAGTTGTAAAGAGCCAAGACGAAATCCTGACAGCCAATACTAAATCTTCCGACTTAAATTATCCATCTATTTCGTTGGGCGTTGCTCTAAATGGTAGCGAAATTGCGCCTACTTGCGAATAATTTAACGAAAACGTGTCAAAGTTGCGTTGACCTTAACCCGCATCTCAGGGGTCCATCCTTCATCACTCATTCAGTCCGGTACACGAATGTGTAAACTGTGCCTCGCGATATTGAAAAATTAATGAGATCCAGAAAGAGGCCATAATAGTCACTCTGCGGCAGCTTTTTTTTCTTTAAGTTTTTCGCGAATGCATGAGGGAACGAGGAAACGGAAAGGCGGGTTTTTACTTTACTTTCGCATAAAGCACTCTGATTTTGTCTCCCTTGGTTCACGAGAAGTACGAAAGAGCATTGCTCTCACCGCGTTGGCTCGCATCTCGTTGAAAAATTCACACCTTCGATGCAAATTCTGTCCCGGTAATTATAGCTGAGAGGTGTAGCGCTCGCTGTTCCCACTTCAGCAACCATGTACTCCAGCAGTACAGCAGACACTGCGATACAAAATAAGCGCACACGTAATGAGACGAGGGGTGTTATGCGTCGGCGCAGCTCCCTTGAATCAAATGGGAACACGCAAACACGTAACGCTTAGAGTACTTATGCACTTGGAAAAAATGCCCATCGACTTGGATGTATGAGAAAAAAAAAGGAAAAAAAAATTTGAATGAAAGAAAACGTGATTCACATACGTGGATTCGGAGAATCGATACCAAGCTCAGTGCATTTCATCAAATCATCGGACTCATCCAATATCGGATTATTTTTTAATTCCTCCACGAGATGCATTTGTAATGACGGTAGATATTCTGGGACATGTGGATTGGTGAATTTTTAACTTCATTTCCATCCGTCTCGAGAATCGCGTTTTCGCTTCGATACATGATTCAAATAAACTTCACGTTGCATCACGATAACCAAATCACATGAGACTTTTTGTGAGGTAATCGAGGTTTGAGGTCAATTTGCAATTAGATGTATTGCAGAAATGAAGAACACCATGCATGCTCAAAACACCGTCTTCATACTTGTCCATCTCCTTGTCATGAAAGTACTGAGATAAAATTACACACGACATGGACGGAAATTTTGGAGTCTTGTCTAACTATTGTAATCTACGTTTCTCGCTAGAACTTGCGAACATCCTGCCTCCAGCGCCCGTCATGCGGTTTGTTGCTGGTCACGGAAGCTATGTCGCTTCGGGCTCATTTCGCATAAGTCCAATAAAAATAACAGAAAATTGCAAGTACTTCTCGATGTTACAAAAATCTGAAAAATGCATGCATATTAAAGGTACTAAGTAAATAAATTTGGCATAATAATAATTCCAAAATGTTATTATCAAATTAATCAAACAATTAACTGTTTAACAAATTTTTTCTGATTATTCAATTAGTTTTCATTTTTGGGTTTTTTCACACATTTTTTCCATACAAAAAAAATCAAAGCTAATGGAAAAATCGGAAAAAATTCATACGTATTCAGACAAATTAACGAATCATTTTCATAAAAAAAGTTTGTTTTCCGGGTAATTTGTTAAACAATTAATTATTTGATTAATTTGTGAATAACATTTTGGAATTATTATTATGCAAAATTAATCTTTTCATAACCTTTACTATGCATGCATTTTTTCAGACTTTTATACCATCGAGAAGTACTTGCAATTTTCTATTATGTTTCTTGAACTTACGCGAAATGAGCCCGAAGCAACATAGCTACCATAACAAGCTTCTATTCAGGATTGCCCACTGTCTGATATACAGGTGTAATAATCTGAATTTTAACCTTAAAATAGTGACATACTATTTTTATGAAATACTATGGCAGTGTTACGTTTCTGCGGTTGATGAAATATTTGACTTGTGCTCTGACGATTCAGAAGTATGCGAATAACTTGTTCGCGGGGTCTTAGAAAATTGCGAACACTTGTTGATGGGATAAAAATCTGAAATAAATCAAGTATATGGGAGGTGCTGCAAAGATTCGTTTTGTGAAATAATAATTCCAATTTGTTATCAACAAATTAAAGATAACAATAATTATTCAACAAATTAATTATTATTATTATTAACTTAATAATAATAATATAATAATAGCAACTTAATTATTCTCCTTCATGAAAATTATTCATTTATTTTTCAGAATGCGTTTGAATTTTAAAAAAATTTTATAACCTTTGAAAGTTGTGTTTTTTCACAGCTTGAACATAGAAAAAATGCGATTTTCAAAGATCATAAAAGATTCTGAAAAAATCCATACGTATTCAGAAAAATAAACGAATCATTGTTATGGAAAAAATACTTAAGTTGCCGATTAATTTGTTGAACAATTATTTTTATCGTTAATTTGTCAACGACATTTTGGAATTATTATTTCACAAAAACAATCTTTGCAGTGCCTCCCATATACTTGATTTTTGCAGACTTTTATCCCATCGAGAAGTGTTTGAATTTTCTCTGAAACTCACGTTTGGCGGGGGTGTACCGCTCGAAGTCAAAGGGAGCCAGTGGGAACTCGATTGCGGAGCCTCTGAAGTCGTTTAGAAAGACTGGTACACAACAATATACTTCTACGCAAGTAAATTTGGATCGATCCCCGAATGGAATAAATATTCTGTTTCAGAGCGAATGTGTTTATATTGTGGGTTTAATCAAATGAGTTTGACACACATAAAAGCGACGTGAATGTGTGATATTACAACAATTGAGAGTTGATAAGACTCGAAAAACATAGAAGGTAGACTCGATATAAAGTGAGTATAACCCGTAGAATGAAAAACTGATTAAAGATCAGTTCGTTAACTGTTCCGTTCCACTGGTTGTTGATGACTGATTCGTTTGCGTGCTGGTAAAAGACTTGGGGTGAGCCACATAGATGATAAACGTGGACTAATTTGTTTCGATAGAGCTACTTGCTGTGAAGCGGCCAAAAATGCTGAGCTCCGACGCGACGCGCAAGCATCGAACAGGACTCAATACATGAGAAATAACAAAAGCAGACGTGTCTGCCGCGGAGGATATCGATTGCAGAAATTTAATATTAACGTCCGGTGGCGCGAAACGAAATCGAGTACTCGCACGACGAAACGATTTTGAATAAATCGAGCGTGAGAAAATAATTTAACAAAAATAATCATTTCAGTCTGAGAAAATATGTATGTAAAAATTAGTAGTAGTCGTAAGAGGGAGGATGCTAACAGTGGCAATAAAGACTATAAGTGTCTTTATAATCCCAAAGGAGTTAAAGGTTAATTAATTAAGGTCTTGTCTGCCTGGGTAATTTTGTGAGATTGAAACTGGATATGACCATAAATATAAGCATGTTCCTAGTCGAAACTACCTTTTTTTACACTTTTTTAGAAGACAAGGTCCATATTTCACTCGATACACTTTTTTTAACCGATGGATTCTTTGCATCTCATTCGAGCAACCACGCAAGATAATAGAGATACCGTTGTACTATTGCAACACTAATTTTTGCTGGCTACTCAAGTGTGAGTCTGCCTGCCAAGCAAACAAGCTTTAATTATATTTTTTTTACAATTTTTAAAACCATTTTCTCGTAATAATGTTTTTCATATTTCAAGGAAAAATACCAGAAATCATTGATATAGAAGATTCACATTCAATATTAAAACTGTTTTTTATACCTAGAAGACACATGACAATTGTCAGTGCGATCTGAAGTCTCTTTTGGAAGCTTTTGTCTTTTCGCACGGTGCAGACGGATACAAATGGAAAAATACTTTTTTTACACGCTAGGCCATAGCGTTCTATATGGTTTCCAGACCATAATTTGATGGTAATTTTTTTTTATTTCAATCATTTTTTTCAATTCTTATTCTGTATGTGATATAAGAACAATCGCGACTTATACATTTCCGTTTTTTTTCAGAAAATATAGATACAGCCTGTTATTTTTTAAGTCAAAGTGCAAAGCCAAAAGAAAAGTAAATTTCCAGACAAACACGTTTACAGTTTTTAATACATTTCACAGTACAATTACTAATACATATCTCACAATTAATGAACTTCGTAAGAGTAGTAAGGATATTTTAATGCCACGTCAGCATCAGCCTGTGCCAACATTTATCAAGAAATGCACTTAAAGAAAAAAAGAATCTATTTTTCGACTACCGAGAGTCCTTAAGTATTGATTCTTTGTTTGATTTTTTTCTCATGCACCCATACCCGCATCCCGCAGTTTCATGTTTCAAACTTTCCTCTTCGAGTGCTTCTGGTGTATTTCCCCGATATCGACAGCTGCGGTGTTCAACGTTTGGACAGCACAGAGTAGTCCTTCTCTGGTGCTGGTTCGGCTTAACTTTGGAAGGACACGAGAGTTTGACCAGTGGTTCGGCTTCGAGGTTTCGGTTCACAAGGCCCGGTGTCCTCCTGCCGGCTTCTGCTTCTTGTACAGGCGATACGAGCGAGATTTCACAAGCCGGTCACCGCCTGCCCCTAACGATTATTACTGTCCGACCTTTCGGAAGCGATCCCTTAGGTCACCAACCAACCCCACCCAGTATCATCATCCGTTCAGCCATGGAGCTTAGCCTGCAGCCTCGGCGAAGCCCCTCGGCTCCAAAAAGCTTTTCCACGTACCATACACGTATATGACTATATCTAGATATGAACAAATATATAGCATGGGCATATACATAAGACAGGGTGTATGTTGTTTTGCAGCACGTACCAAGCAGTGAAACACTGTGATTGCGTCGTTGTCGCATAATGAACAACGAGACTTTTCTCCCTCGACTTTCTCATTAAGAGTCATGTCCTTTATGTCCTCCACCCCGCGACCGTCCTCTCGTTTTCGTTTCTTCCCTTTTATCCTTGGTCCACTTTTTTCATTCTCTCTTTTCGGTTTAACAACATAATTACACTATAAAGCTCGCCCCGCAACGTCCTCGCTGTCCTACAGTGCCACTAATTATTATTTCGAGCATGGAAGTACCGACTTTCAGAGGAAAGAAACTTAAATCTGACAGACGACCCGCCCGATCCGCTTCATCTTCGATAGTACACGGTCATTTCGTCACGAGATTTTTATTTATTTATTTTAGTTATGGGTAAAAACAGTTTTATGAATGACTAATTAAATTCACGATCGGGAGATATGGAAAGAATGTAAAGAAAATGTAGCGCGAAAAAAAAAGTTTAACTGCATCTATCAATATCGTGTTAAATACAAAAAATATATATAAGATACTCTTATATAATAAGATACTGTACCCTGTACCCATAAATATATATATATCCTGACACCCTTTCGATTTAATTCATCATTTTTTAATGTTATTTTTTAGCCTAAAAGAACTCCGAGTTTTTTAAAGATTCGTTTTGTCAGCTTAAAATGGTGACAGAATTTTTTTAAATCACTTCAAAAAATTGTGTTAGATTCTTATATTTTCAAGTTGTAGTTGAGCGTGGTCAATGTTCGCTTATAAGGCGATCTCGGCACATTTCGAGCTTTGCTATTTGTTCGACTTTCTCCCGGAGAACATGACTCTATGACAATAATATCCCTATGAGGATAATTCCAATTCGTTATTTTTATTGAGTCCCCCAAAAAAAATGCATGCCTATTGTCTCGTAGAATAAGCCGATTTTTTAATTTTTTGATTCATTCCATTGTATTTATTTATAAATGAGATCGAAGAATGCTGTAGGCAATCTTTCGCTTTGAAAAAAAGGATTCAGGAAAGTTTGAATAAATTCGCGGAAAGATTCAGTAAGAATGTTTAAGTAATAGTCAATAGTGCATTAACATCTGCTTGTATATTTTAAATAAGTTTTTTTTCTGAAAATGTAGAAAATAAATAAAAGTGAACCGGTCATCCGCGATGTGTTGACCCAAATAGGTTTGCTTGAAAGTCTAAACTGAACATTCTGACTCACTGTAATAACAGAGAGGAAAAGTAATTGTTAAATTTTTGTACTAATTTGATGCGAAATTGCTATATAAATTTTCTTCATTTTTATCTACAAAATACATTTTATTCACCGCGGTAAAAAAAGTCCTGGACGACAAACACTATCCGGCGTATTCTTATTAATCATATTGATCGATGAACTATGTGTTACGCCCTGTGAATTTTCGGTCAAATTTGTTGTCGCAACGGGTCGAAAATTTATAAATATTGGAAAATAAAAAAATTAAGTCACAAGGGATATAAAAACAATTGTCGACTCATTGGTTTGGTTTGGTTTGGTGGAGCGATACGAGCACTCAGACCTGCTGGACCATTGTACTCGGGCCTTGTGGAACACTCGCGATGCCTTAATTGTCCACGTTGTGTTCCTCAGACGCGGAACTCCAACCGACAGGCGTTGTTCGGGTCTTTCTTGACTTGACACCTTTCTTCG
>JAPYZD010003499.1:0-12949 GCA_030522725.1 Ichneumoninae sp. B BG-2022a
CCCCCCCCCCCCCCCCCCCCCCCCCCCCCCCACCCCTGCTGACAAATCCCGATTAATCCACGAGTGTGAATGAATGGTTTGAGACTGCGAGGAGATGACGAGGGCGATGAGAATTAAAAAGAGAAAACGTGTAAAAGAGGTTAAATAAAAACAAAAAAAAAAGAGTGAACATCAACGTCATCGAGCGAAGAACGACAAAGCACATAAATTCGTCGGACTGTAGGGACATTTTGTATTAATTGTGTAAACACAAAAAAAAAATCTCCATATATATATTATATATATAAAAAAACACGAGAACGTTTGACAGTAATACGAAAACAAAAAACGCGAGAAGGAAGATGAAGCGAGGTTTAAAAAAAAAAAAAAAACATAAGAACGTGGTATGAAGTGAAAAACACAAAAGTCAAGTAAATAAAGTATGAAAAAAAAAACACGAAGAACGCACAGAGCAGAAGCGAAAACAAAATGTACGAACGAACATTGATACTGTATTCGTTTCGATCCGTTCTCCAAGAAAAATTACGTTCTCTTTTTCGACCATTTTTCCGTTTTATAGATCGTTCAACAAACGCCAATGTGACGTCGTCGTGAAACAAAAAAAAAAGAGAATAAAATGAAAAAACGACGAAAATTTGTAAAACAAAACACGAAAAAGAGGCGATTGTTCGATCGATCTATAAACCTATTACCTATTATTATTGAATTATTAATGAAACGATTAAACAAAAAAAAAACTATTACTATTATCAATTATTATTATTAACATTTATTATTGTCATTATTATACGAGATGATGATGATTATTGCGATTATTATTACGATTATTATTATTATTACGTGGTACAATAAAAATTGAATAAGCAAAATAACATTTACTACTGTATTCGACCTCTTTTTTTTTACTTATTTTATGTTATTTTTTTCATTAAGTCCCCTTTCTTTTTTTTCTCTCCCCGATAACACTCAAGGTCTCGTGACTCCCGACTCGCCTGACTTTCATCTCGCGTCCAAACATTCCATTTCTTGTGTGCTTGTTATCGAGAGCTCCGTGACCTCCGGTCACCAACGTAAATGCGCCGAAGATAAACCGACAAGAAATCCCCCAATGTGTGGCAAGAAAAGCATAGAAACGACGAATTATCTCCACACCCATTATCGCGCGGCTCCGGGAATTTTCTTACATTTCAGTAGCAAAGTAACTTATTCGTGGCAGACAAGAGCCTCGACAAGATTATTTCTGGCAGTGCTGGAACGGCAACCGAAGAAGAATCGAGGATGCTGCGTTTGGGAACTCGTCTGAGGCGCCCGGCGCTGGAACAAGTAAAAAAACCGTTGGAAGCGCGGGAATTCGCCGGTGGCGCCACTGGCGGGTTCGATCGGAAACTCAGGCGATCGGAAAAATCGTCGATACTCGGTATTCGGGGGAAAACGATCGAAAGCATCGAGCGCGGATACTCCACCGATGCCCCCGCACCTAGAAAAACCTGCCTGTACGACGTGCACGTCGAGAACAACGGTAAGAATTAGCGAACTAAAAACTCTAACCTAAAAATCGACACTTTTCTCGATATTTCTATTATTCGAAGGCGATTTTAGTGCATTTTTTTGTGTTTGGTTAATTCGTATGGTTTTCTATGTTTTGTTGCTTTTTATTAATACTGATCAATGTTCGTGCAGGTAAAATAGTGAATTTCGCTGGATGGCTCTTGCCGGTTCAATACAGAGAGGCCATTGCAGCTTCGCATCAACACACGCGCACTTTCGCGTCTCTCTTCGACGTTGGCCACATGATGCAGACAAGAGTGTCGGGAAAGGACGCTGGTGAATTTTTGGAATCGCTGACTACCAGTGATCTGAAGAATCTTGCAAAAGGGGCGGCGAGTTTGACAGTTTTTACTAACAAATACGGAGGAATTCTTGACGATCTTATAATCACCAAAGACGAGGACGACAAGTTCTTTGTGGTTTCCAATGCCGGAAGAAGGGACGAAGATTCCAAATTGATGAATCAACGAAAAGTAAATAGAAATAACTGTCCTGCCCTTGGAGCATTATAATTGCACCGCCTTAAGGTGGGGTCAACGATAAATATAATTTCCAAATGTTGAAAACACTTTTTTCGCCGAAATGGTCTTATAAAATAATAAAAAAATAAACAAATTGTGGGTCTCACTGAGTTACTCAGTAACAAGAAACTCAGTGAGGCTCACAATTAGTTTTTCATTTTATTTATTTTATTGATTAACATAATTGTGGCACCAATTCCAGACAAGGCGTAAACGTATAAAAATAAGAAACAAGAGCGTGGCAGATTGAGAGAGTGCGTCACAGTAACAACTAAACATGTTCGGTAACTAAAGTGAAAACATAACAATAAAAGAAGCCATAAAATGCCTTCAGAACAAAAATAACAAAAATACGTCTTGTTACAAAATTTTTACTCGACGACAATATGCGAATTAGGCAGAATAAACAATTTCCACTTCATAGAATCGAATGTTTAGAACCGTTTCGGACAAAAGTGCATTCAACATTTTGACTCTGACTCTCCCGCCCTCATACGTGTTTAGCTCCCCTTAAGAGTATATGAAATACCGCCGTCGGTAATAAAAACTGTAATCAACTTTTCTAAACCGGGCAGGGTTCACAGTCGGAAGAAAAGTCTCACCGGAAGTTGGCGTCCCTAGTGGAACTGGTGCAACCACGGATTCGGGGTTGCATCGTAGTCGCAGTCGCACTAGGGTTGACTAGACATGCACCCACGAGTTGCAAAGACTATGACGAGACTCCGGGTATACTGAAATGAGACTGATCGCTTTTTTCAAACTTTTAACCTTTAAGCAACTCTGTTTTGATGGACTCGAGTAATCGCCATGCAACTAAAAATCAAATAAGTAGACTATAAAACGATGGTTGCAAGGGTTACAGAAAAACGACGCCCAAATAAAGGTTATCTACGAGTCTACAATTCTACTTTTTTCTACTTTTTTCTACGACATCAACTTTTTTTTTTATGAAAATTGTCTTCTAGCAAGTTACAATTTTGAACATTGTGCATTAGTCTATTGAAGTCTACCGATGGTCACCTCAGTTCCGTTAGGGGTGATATCCGCGTCGAATGAGACCCTTTCTTGTGATCGTCACTGCCGGGACCCGTGAAAAAACTTGATTACAGTTTCCGGTACCGACCGAGCTGCGATTCCGTGGGAAAGAGCCTGTTTCAGGCCTGTTGCGGAAATGCATTAAAGCATGTTTTCTGTTCGCAGGACGAGTTTGACAAAGACGGTAAGAACGTGAGCCTCGAATATTTGGATCCACTGGAACAAGGCCTGGTGGCTCTGCAAGGCCCGACATCGGCCCAAGTGCTGCAATCGTTGGTGACGATTGATCTGACCAAGCTCAGATTCATGAACAGCGTTCAAACATCGGTCGCCGGTATAGAAAGCCGAATATCGCGATGTGGATACACCGGGGAAGACGGATTCGAGATATCGGTTGGAGGCCAAAACGCGCGCGAACTGGTGCGAAGAATCCTCGAGAATGACAACGTCAAAATGGCGGGTCTCGGTGCACGAGATAGTTTGAGGTTAGTTTCGATGAAAACTGAGGAGACGATCGGAAGAAAAGCTTCTGGCTCCTTTTTTTCTTGACTCGAACTAAAGGGACTTTCGTTCGAAGAGATTTTTCATATGAGATTTCGTTTGATTTCAGACTCGAAGCTGGACTTTGCCTTTATGGACACGATATCAGCGAACATACGACACCTGTTGAAGCTGGACTAACATGGCTCGTTGGTAAGATATTGACGATATGGAATTTTAGATTAAGAGAACAGATTACCGTTGCATGCTTCGATATTTTTTTCTGCCTCAGAAAAGTTAACGGGCTATGATGTTACGATTTTTTGATGAACGGATGAATGAAAGAACAGTGAACTGTAACAAATAAATTGCAAAATGTTATGTACTTAAACTTGAAATTTGCTTAATTACTTACATTGATTGGGAATTAACGTGCTTTATCGTAAAATAAAAATACCAGATATTTAAATTACAAATCTTTTATCTGAAATTTACAATAATTGTCATCAATTAAAATGTTACTGTAAAATTGCAACAAGTGTTTGAAAATTGCAGAAACAGTTTATGTAAAAAAGCTTCCAATACCGTTAATTACTTTCCAAACTATTTTTTTTTAATTAATCGAAGTAACTTCTGTTTTTTAACTAAAAGAAAGTAACTAAATATCCCCGAAAGTAATTAAAATTTGGACAATACTCCAGTCACATGTTGCCGAATGGAACTTGAAAAAATGTAGGCTGAATGCTTCGGTAAAAAAAAAGTCACTTAGTTTAAGCCATTTTTCCATACCTCGACACAACTGCATTGCATCTTCTTCGTCTTATCGAATTTTTCTGTTTTGCAGCAAAGCGACGGAGAGCCGAGGCAAACTTCCCAGGTGCACAGACGATACTGGCACAGATAAAAACCGGCGTGCGCAAGAAGAGGATAGGTCTGATGCTCAGCCAGGGTCCCCCGGCTCGGGAAAACGCCGCCATCTTGACGCCGGAGGGTGAAAAAGTCGGTCACGTGACATCCGGTGGTCCCAGCCCAACTCTGGGCCGTCCGATAGCGATGGGCTACGTGCCGCCGGATTTGGCCCAAAACGGGGGCGGCGTACTGATCGAGGTGCGCGGAAAAACCTACAAAGCAACCGTCACGAAAATGCCCTTCCTGAAAACAAACTATTACACAGGAAAATGATGTTGTAACATAGCGTATCAGATTAAGCGCGCGTAATTTAAAAATCAATAAATGTATTCTCAGCGGTTTTCGATAATAAATAATATTTTTCGTATTTTTCGATCAATATTAATCCTTGACCACTCATAACATTCGTATTCGTTGGGACAAATAACGTTGAAAATCGTGATGTCTGTTAAGCCGGTCAATGGCTCGTAAAAAATTAATGGATCGTATTGCAACGAAAATGCGACTTTTAAAAACAAAATATTAAATCGGAAAATTAAGAGATAACTCAGCGTAACGAATTAAACACCCGTAATTTTATAATCCGTTTACGGTAATAAATTGTGCTTTTGGTATTTGGCGATAATCATTAATCTTGGGCCACTCGTAGCGTTCGTATGTGTTGGGACAAATTACGTCAAAAAAGCGTTTTGAGGGGAAAAAAGCAAATAGCATTCTGAAGATAAAAAACAAATAGTGTCTGAGGAAAGAAAAATAGAAAAAAAAGCTCGCAGGTACCTCTAATGGTCCACTTTGAGCGATGCAATTGCGACTGTTGAACTCGGATATTCGCAAAATTTTCTCACTCGGAAGAAAAAGTAGAGAAGACTGTGCGATAAAAATTTGATAAGTCGGGCAGTTTGTTCTCCGGAATGTACAGGCCAAGGGCTTTAACAATTTACCGGTCGTGCAGTGATGCGTGTCAGGGTGGTCGGTGGCTCATAAAAAAATCAATGGATCGCGTCTCTCTGCCGCCCAATCTATCGCGCAGAGGAATACCCGATCGGCGAGGGACACCGCTAGCCCGTAATCATCCAGTTATCCTGCGAGTTACTATTCCGAACACTTATGATTCGCGAGTCGTTAACCGCTTCGTATTATTTATTGAAAGCAAGTAAGGACCGCCAATCGAGTAACCGGAGTTATACCTCCAGTTCGATAAGTGACTTCGGTACATGTGCAGAAAGTCGCAACGCTAAACTCGCTACGCTAAGTTCGCAACGCTGAACTCTTGCGATAGAAGTTGCCGGAGCGGAGGGATTCGCGTTCTTGGGGCGATGAACATGCTAGGGCTTGATCAAACTTATCTCGACTGGTACTTTCGTCTGTTATCGCTGTTCGGTGAGTTTTTTAATGTAAGGTAAAAATTGATAAATCACATTAACGTAAGGTAAAAATCAATACATTACATTAATGTGAGGTATAAATTAATAAATTACGATAATGTAAGTTGAAAACCAATAAATTATAGTAATGTAACGTACAATTAATAAATAACGTTGATGTAAGGTAAAAATTAATAGATTACATTAATGTAAGGTAAAAAATTGAGAAACACAAAATCCGAATGCCTCGATATCAAACTCTTGAAGTTTTACTATAGCAGAGTTGTCTGTCCGGCTAAAAAGGAATGTGGAATCCCTGCAGCGAATCGTCGGGAAAGCAGCAACTCTACACCTGTTACGCCGTTGCGCTCTTCTGTTTGGCCGGTATAACGCCCAGCGCCGGTGAAATAATTCACGCATGGAGGGGCAAATACGACATCGTCGAGCTTACTCAACACTTTACCCTGGTCACAGCTATGGTGAGCACTTTGGCTAAAATCGTCAATCTCTGGCGTTTTAGGTCCGATATCGAGATCGTCATTGATCTACTGAATTGGGAGAGACGACAGCCCTGCAACCGAAAGTTCGGTAACTCTTGTCCCAGATTCCTTAAGGGGGTCAACCGCATGTCCTTCGATCATGAAATTTCATTGACGATTTTTTTTTTTTCATCACCTTGATTGTTCTGCGATGCGGTTACTTCTCGATCTAAATCGAAAACAAAACAAAAAACTGAGTCCAAGTATACGAAACAAAATGCATTTTTGTTAACCCTTGAAAGCCATTTACCGCGACAAAATCATTACGTCGGCGATGAGAGACTGCAGACTCTTCAGCCTAATTTTCATCATCATGGTCTTCTGGTATTGTTCCTTCAGCTATGGAAAAGACATAATCTATCACAGAGGAAATATGAACAAATTGTCAATTAGGTAAAAGAAAACATTTATTAATGTTGGAAAAGGAAAAGTACTTTAATTTTTAAAAATCTTTAATGTTGGAAATGAAAAAGTTCTTTAATTTAAAAAAATCTTTCATGTTGGAAATGAAAAAGTTCTTTAATTTTAAAAAGTCTTTAATGTTCCAAAGAAAAAGTGCTTTAATTTTTTTTTATCTTTAATGTTGAAAAAAAATGTCACTCTTTATTGCAGTCCACTATTGTACTTTCGTTCGAACCAATCGTCATACTGGCTCTTTTTTGCGATCGACAAAGGGGCAGTTTCGTACCTCGCGGGCTGCACCGCTTGTCACGATTCGTTGTTCGTCGTTTTTCTAATGCACGTGGGTGCCCAGTTGGATCTTTTGAAAAGGCGTTTGGAAACGTGCCACGACAAGATTAGTGGATCGCAATCCAATGATTCGATAGAGAAAGACTACGAATTCCACGTTTTAAAAATCGAAAGTGTTTGTCGCACGAAATTCGAGGAAATGCTGTTGAATCCTATAATCGAGCTGCACACTTGCATCGAGCACCACCAAAAAATATTGAGGTATATAAAGAGCTTCAATTCGGATTGCGGAACTCCTTTTACAGAGACTAATGGACTGTGTCCTAAAATTGAAAAAAATAAATAAATAAAAAGTGCACTTTTTCAATGGTGCATAACTGGAAAAATATTCTAGATGCGTCGACCTGGTACAGAGAATATTTAACATAACATTGCTGCTGCAGTTCGCCACGAGTCTTTTAATAATCACAATGACCGGTTTTCAAATCCTCGGCGTGAGTACAAAATACACTTTGAAAATCTTAACGATCGTAATTATTAAATCTGAAGTGAAACAAGAAACCTCTAAATAGCTGAGCAAGTTGGCATTTTTTTTAGGAACGCGAATTAAGCAGGAACGAATTTATCGATACCACGAACTTTCTGCTGTGCGCACTTTTCCAGCTGTTCCTTTACTGCTGGTTCGGTACAGACATAATTTCTAAGGTGTGATGACGATCTGTCTCTTCGACTCTTAGTCCACGTCATTTTCTTTTAATCACATTACCGACTTTTAATTACATAAAAACTGTAATCAACTTTTCTCACGGATTTTTACCGTAAATAAGAGAACCCATGAGAAAAGTTTATTACAGTTTTTGATACCGACTGAGCCCGGGATGGACGGGCAGGGAGTTTCATGTGGTCTTAAAAGTTATCTGTCATTAAATGTGCACCGGATATGTTACTGCCAAAGAATTTTCAGGATATTGACAATTAATTATCGCAAACGAATCTTGTGCAAAAAGTGTTTCCATAAATGGTCGCCTTTTCGAGAAAATAAAAAACCACTTGTTTTCAGAGCAAAAGGATTAGCCTATCGGCATACAAGTCAAAATGGTACACTGCCGACTCGAGTTTCAAGAAAACATTCAGAATTCTCTTGTTTCGGGGTCAAATACCGATTGTATTTAGAGCCGGTGCTATCTGCGAATTATCCTTTGACACTTTTATGAATGCAAGTTACCATTCTAATAATCACAACCCGTCGCCATAAAAAACAATTTTTATTCATCGATTAAATTAAAATCGATGAAATTTGACTAAATTTGTGTTTTTCAGATTATAAGCAAGTGTTACTCGTCGATGGCTCTGCTGAACCGAGTCAACGAATAATGTTTAAAATACGTCTATGCCAAAAAAAAAACCACAGAACGAATGTTCAATTATGTAACATAAATTAAATTATTGTATAGATAAAAAAAATTAATAAATCAAGTCTCGTGTAATCAATTAATTTAAAAAAATTCCAGATCTACTTATAAAAAACAGATACCTCGTTTCGATCCTGCAGCGGAGCTCTCACAGTCGCGACTGTTCGACTGCCGGTCGAAAAAATATTCGCAACCCGCGGTAAAACTATCCGAAACTTTTGGTGGGGGAAACGAGTGTTCGATAAAAAAAAAAAATACGATAAGTATCGTCGTCGTGAATATGGAAAGTACAGCCGACGAGACTTTAACAATTTACCGGATGTGCAGAGCGACCCGTGTCAGGTTGGCCAGGTGGGTCATGAAATAATAAGTGGTTCGTGTCGGGCCGCCACCCAATCCATCGCACGGAGGCATAAGTGATCGACGAGGGGCACTGCCGACCTGCAATCATCCCTTTATCGATGCTGTCACACATCCCTTACGCTTATATTATTCGTGGGTCGTTCAACCTCTCCGTGTAACTTATTGAAATAAGGTAATAGCTGCGATCGACAGTTCCGCTTGTTTCGCCGACATCTTCTTCGGTTATATCTTCAATACAGGCAACAATTCGTCGAATATACCTGATACATTTTTTTAATTTTTATTATAGTGCATTTTTTTATTACATTTTTTTGTTTTACTGCGACGATGACGAATCAAATTCTAATCAAATCTAAGCTTTAATATCCGTTCGCTGACGATATATGGCAAGATACAAAAAATAAAAAATAACTTTAGTGAATCGCCAGATTTTGTGCAATGTTTTTTCTGATGTTTTTTTTTATTACTAGGAATGTGGAATCCGTATAGTGGGATCGATACACCCAACACAAGAATAAACCTGATAAAAAAATAAGTAAACAAATTAGATTCAAATTTTAACGCTCGATCACAACTATCTAAGCTTTAATATCCGTTCGCTGACGATATTTGGCAAGATACAAAAAATAAAAAATAACTTTAGTGAGTCGACAGATTTTGTGCAATGTTTTTTCTGATGTTTTTTTTATTACTAGGAATGTGGAATCCGTATAGTGGGATCGATACACTCAACACAACACAAGAATAAACCTGATAAAAAATAAGTAAACAAATTAGAGTGCATTTTTTTTAATACATTAATTTTTTCGTTTACTGCGACGATGACGAATAAAATTTTAACGCTCGATCACAACTATCTAAGCTTTAATATCCGTTCGCTGACGATATTTGGTAAGATATAAAAGATAAAAAATTACTTTAGTGCGTCGAAAGATTTTGTGCTCTTTTTTTTTGGTTGTTTTATGACTAGGTATGTGGAATCCGTATAGTGGAGTCGATAGACACAAGTATACTTGCTATGCCACGATGTTGTTCGTCGTTGCGGGTATGACGCAGACCTCGGCGGAAATAGTGCACGCATGGACGAGCCGAAACGACATCGTAATGTTCACGAGGCATTTCACTTTGGTGGCCGGTATGACAAGCACGATGACCAAAGTCGTCAATCTGTGGCACTGTAGAAACGACTTAGACCTCGCTATTGATCTGATTAACTGGGAGAGGCGACGACTCTGCAACCGAAAGTTCGGTAACTTGTGCTCGAAGCTTTCAGACACGCAGTTATGTAGAAATTCTATCGTGTCTCTGTCCTGAGATCCGAGCCTTGCTAATACGTCTCTTACGAATTTTCACAAGCAATTTATCGCGACCGAATCGTCGCTTCGACGATACGAGCGTGCAGACTGTTCAGCCTTACTTTCATCGTCATGGTGTTTTGGTACAGTGTCTTCATGTACGGGAAGCTTCTCGTTTATCACAAGGAAAACGTGAACATGTTACCACTCAGGTAATTTTTTTTTACTGCCCAAGCAAAGTAACGAAAAATAGTACGAAGCACCATTTTTCGAATATTACTATTTTTCGAATAGTACGAAGTACCATTTTTCGAATATTGCTATTTTCGAATAGTACGAAGTACCATTTTTCGAATATTACTATTTTTCGAATAGTACGAAGTACCATTTCTCGAATAGTACGAAGTACCATTTCTCGAATAGTACGAAGTACCATTTTTCGAATAGTACGAAGTACCATTTCTCGAATAGTACGAAGTACCATTTCTCGAATAGTACGAAGTACCATTTCTCGAATAGTACAAAGTACCATTTTTCGGATAGTGCGAGGTACCATTTTTCGGATAGTGCGAAGTATTATTTTCCTTCTCTCGCCTCGCAGTCCGCTGCTGCCTCTACGGTCGAACCAGTCGTCGTTTTACTGGCTGCTATTCGCCTTCGACGAGTTGACCTTTTTGTACATCGCCGGTTCCGTTGCCACTCACGATTCACTCTTCATGGTATTTCTAATTCACGTTGGAGCGCAGTTGGATCTTTTGAAGAGACGATTGGAATCTTGTCGGAAAAAAATTGGCGCTGCCGACGATGAGGATTACATCGAGGAAGATGACTGTACCCCGAACGATCTGAAAATCGAATCTCTCTGCCGTACGAGCCTGCAGGAAACATTGTTGGATCCTATAGTCGAGCTGCACACGTGCATCGAACATCACCAAAAAATCTTAAGGTTCTCCGATCGATTGATATTTTTTTACATTCATTTTACTCCACGTCTGAAAATTTAAAAATATATTTGTAAATAAAAAGTGTTTTTAGTTTGTTTTGCCGACGACATTAATAATATACAATGGTTCTTACATATCCGTAGATTCGTCAATCTCATTCAACATATATTTAACAATACACTGCTGCTGCAATTTGCCTCGAGCCTCGTCATGATAACGATGATTGGCTTTCAAATAATTGGTGTAAATAATCTGACTCAAAAAATATTATTATTACCTATACGTCTTAACACGATTTTTTTGGTTCTTATTATATTTACGTACAATCAAGAAAGTCGTTTCGTTTAGGAGCGTGAATTAAGCAAGAATGAATTAATCGAAACCGTGAGTCTGCTGACCTGCGCGTTATCCCAGTTGTTCCTTTACTGCTGGTTCGGCACAGTTATCATCGCGAAGGTGAGAATCGTACTTAGTTTCCACTTTCATCACACAAGAGGTGTGCAAGGAAAGAAACTATTGTAATAAAAAATACACTGTAAAAATAAATTGTAAATTTAATGTACTTGAAATTGAAATTTGCTTACATTACTTACATTAATTGAACATTAATATACTTTTATTGTAAAATAAAAAAATACGAGATATTAAAATTAGAAATCTTTCGCCTGAAATTTACAAAAATTTCCATCAAAAATACAAATTTTACTGTAAAACTGCAACACACATGTGTTTGAAATTTCAGAACGAGTTTATGTAAAAAAGCTTCCAATATCGTTCATTAATTTTTAAACAAATTTTTTTTACAGTGTTGGACTGTCAGATTAAGGTCTAAATACACTTTTACATTACCTAGAAAGCAAAGTAGGATTTTGCGACACAAGTGCGGTAAAGCCGACTTTATATGCACTTGAAAGTCCGCATATAATGTTCGCTACACCGCACTAGTATCGAGTAATATTTTTATAACGTCTTTGCTCTACAAGATGGATAAGACATTTTTAAGACATTCCCCATTTCTCGCTGACCGTCTGTGCGTGATTATAGAGCGAAGGTATCGGCCTGTCCGCATATTCCTCGAAGTGGTACATGGCGGACGAGAGGTTCAAGAGGAGTCTGAAAATTCTGTTAGGAAGAGGGCAGATGCCTATAAAATTCAGAGCCGGATATATTTGCGAATTGTCATCGAGCACGTTTATGACTGTGAGTAACAACCGACTGTAATTAACAATTTTGAGGTAAACATCAATCACAATTAAAGCACGTTGAGTTTTGTAGATAATAGGCAAGTGTTACTCGTCCATGGCTCTTCTGCAACAAGTCAATGAGTGATGTAGATTTAACTGTAACGAAAGCAGTTCGGTATTCCGAACTGCTTTCCGAAATAAATGAATAAATTTCGATTATTGCATTCGTGGAGAATAATCGAACAGGCGATATTGTCGATCAGCCCTGGTCGAGATTCTCGCCATGAATAATCGGTGATATGTGACTTGTACAATTGACCAAATGATCGATGTCGATGATTCCAACTTGGCGATTGCGGCGATTATTGTGTGGATTAGAGTTTAACTAACAATCGACTGTAATTAATGGGATTGAGGTAAATATTAATAGCAACTAAAGAACGCTGCGATTTTTCAGACAATGAGCAGGTCTTACTCAATAAGCAAGAGTTATGTACACTTAACTGTGAGGAAATCAGATCGGACAAGAATTGACAAGAATAATACTGAAATTTATTTATCGAGGAATATCGATAATGGCATTTGTAGAGAATAATCGATCAGACGATTTTGCCGATCAATAATGTTCGAGATTCCTCGCCCTGAATGATCGGCGACATGCGACT
>JAPYZD010003500.1:0-13344 GCA_030522725.1 Ichneumoninae sp. B BG-2022a
AAAGGTACATTTTTGCAGAACATTTTGATCGTTGAGACGATCCGTTTCAGATTGTTATTAACCGATGCCACAATAACTTTGCTAATAATCATGTGTGGGATCGATTGTAACAGGCGATCCGGGTCAATTGTACCAGCAATAATAAATTTCTACCAATGCCAATACCAATACCAAGATATTTTATTCTTACATACTAAACAGTCAGCGATAATTTATACACTTATCATTTATAACCAACCAATTGCAGACTATAACATTTATAGTAGGGTTGTATAGTTGGGCCGGCTAAAATGTCTTAGCCGGGTAAAACAGTTTGGACGGCTAATACATTTTTAAATTTTTTAAATGTAAATTTAAATTTTTCAGTGATTATGCACCCTGTTTCCAATTCTTAATAGCGGCCGGCGAAGGATTTCATTGGTACAGGAGGATGTTACAAATGACCCCACTACCCGTTACAATTGACCCCACCGCGGCCCAAATTCTTACCGAATTTTGTTTGTTCGCAATTCCGTGCTACTTTCTGCTTGAAATTTTAAATACCTAAGACTGAAGACTGAATACCTAAGAATGGTTAATGGTACACTATTCGATGCCGAAGCGTTAGACTCTCGGGTTTGTTGGTAACAAAATAAAAAAGAATTTTTGTTACTTTTGTCCCCGGTCTCCCCTACCGTGATAATCGCTTCGGTGAACAATGGGGAAGAGAATGGTGGATAATGTGGAAGAAATTGTCCGACTCCTGAGGAACCTAATTTACACAGTCGCGATGGCGCTGTTTATCGGAAGAGCCTACTGTTGCGAAGGAACTCGTGGAACAGCGTGAGAAACAGAGCGTATCAAGATATACGGAGAGCGATGCCATTTTCCAATGCTACCGGTGTTCGGTTACCCGACGGAATATTTATTTATTCAACGCTCGAGCGTTCGCTTCATTACTATCGTCACGGTGACATTGCCGCACTTGCCGATGGGTATACATGAGAGTACTTTATCGAGCAGTTGTGGTGCGCGTATCTTTGCGCAGACAGCGGTGAAACAGCTCTGGAGAGACTACTCCAGGTTTTCGACTTTGCCGATTTAAATGACACCGTGCAATGAGTAATTACCATTTCCGGTCCTGTGAGATACCAGCTCGTGGTATATACGGATCGCTAATTTAGCTACGATAAATTATCGCATGACACATCTTATACGCTAATTCTCTTTTCATTTAATTAGCAATTGCTCCAGAACTCTACGTTTCGTACCGGTGACATTGCAAAACGTGCCGATAGGTATCTGTGCGCATACTTCGTTGTAGTGTGCGTATACGTGTGCAGACCGTGGCGAAGCAGTACTGGAGAGACGACTGTAGGATCGAAATCCTTCTCGAAGCTAAATCGGCTATCCGTATTTACCACGAGCTGGTTATCTCATAGGACCGGAAATGGAAATTCCTCATTGCGCGGTATTATTTGAATCCGTCGAAACTTTCCCGGTTCAAATAACACTGCGCAGTGAGCAATACCTATTTTCTGTCCTATGAATTACCGACTCATACTAAATACGGATAGCCGATTTACCTTCGTTTAATGATCGCCGGATATCCATTTTTTATGTTACTATTTTTTTTTCTTTCCGTGGTAACTGGTATTCGCCAATTTTGTCGTACGTGTCGCGTTCCGTCGCACTGAGAAAAAGAAATTGTTGGATCAAGCAAATGCGCGGTGACATACGTGCAGAGGTGTATTTTGTTGGTAGAACAAATATGTTTGTTGCAATCGACAAATTTTGAATAAATTGAAGCAAATAATCGTTTAACAAAGCAATGCTTTATTTGTATCAAACAAATAACAGCTTTGAACGTATGTCACCGCGACTTTTGGTTAAAACAACACATTTTTTTTCTCAGTGTGAGAAAGGCTCGAGACATGAAGCTGTAATTTAGTTTGCAATATATTTGCCATACCTCCAGGACTCTGCGTTTCGTACCGGTTTCCATTTATCGGTGTTTGCGCACTTATGAACATAATGGCACTGGTTAAAAGTAACCGGCTACGGCGCCGTTTCGAGAGCCCACTGAAAAGTTCACTCGCCAACGAGATAAACCCCCAACCCCCCTCAGCACCCTGACTCGCCCGTCCGACTGCGAGACGGATTACAAGCGAACCATATGCGAAATGCACACAGGGAAAAACAGCTTTAAACGGATAATCCTGAACATTCGCAGCGTTGCGTTTCCTACAGTATTTAAACGGATTAAGGTACAATGGGACATCGCAACGCGTCGCCCACACACTCGTAGTAGCCAACGGAGTATACGGTATACTAGATTACTGTACACTGCCGCCGTTCGGGGGAGCCCGTCCAACGGATCGTCCAAAAGCTCGAACGCAGTTACATAAACTTTAATACTGCCGCTCGTCCGCGCGCTAACCCTGTTTCTACGTTCGTCCGGCGTTCACCCTCGGCTTAGTTACCAAAAAAAAAAAAGAAAAAAAATCCAACGGACGAAAAGATCGAGGGCCGCGTTACCTAAACTCCGATTTCGCTGCCACGTTTCCATTGTTTCTCATAACATGGATCGAGGCCGGACTTCACGTGTTCTCGAACGAGATTCGACGTTTTCCAGAAAAATGTCCGCAGTTAAAAATGTACGGCTCTTACGTAGTTTGGGTTCATTAAAATACCGAAGTGGTTGAGGTTCGTGTTACCCCGTTCGACCTGTGTAAAATTGTCCAATTTTCCACTCATTTTCGATCTCCGAATAACTAAATTTTCCGCGATAATGCATTAGTTAATGTATCGATATTCCGTAATTTGATTTCTCTCTGTACTGCGAAAAATGAAAAAAAACCCTTCCGGCAGTCGGTGAAGGCTTTGAGCTTTGTGCCCGCCAAATATTCGCTCTCGGCCGATTACGGACGAGCCGACAAGTGTCATCGACCAAAAATATTCGCTCCTGGTCGATTACATAGACGCTGAATAACCCACACTCGGCATTCCCATCGGAACGAAATAAATTTTTTTCGAGTAGTTGTTTAATTAAAATTGTATTGAATTTTCGTACAGAAGCGCGTTGCGCGATTTGACACAGCGATGCAGTAAATGTATCGTTTATGCGGCGATGCTCTCTCTCTCTTATTGCTATTGCCACGTGTAATAACAGCGAGTTTATGGATACAGACGGACTTTCGTTGAAATTCGAGGACCACTACTGTATCGCCACTCGGCGCTGCAGTATTGATGTTCGGGTTCTGTGCCGAAAACTCGTTCCAATTCGTAAATATCAGAGCGCGTCAGTGCAAGCGACGAGCCTCCCGGCCGTGCAATTTCCTTCCTGAATGCTGAATCCCACTGTACCATAGAGAGCTCAAATAATTATACTCGCCCGGTCGCGAGGGTACGGGAAAGCACC
Organism: Ichneumoninae sp. B BG-2022a; assembly: GCA_030522725.1. Lineage (NCBI taxonomy): Eukaryota > Metazoa > Arthropoda > Insecta > Hymenoptera > Ichneumonidae > Ichneumoninae sp. B BG-2022a. The sequence goes on from JAPYZD010003500.1 coordinate 3,401, forward strand.
GCCAGTGCAGTACACTGGCGCATACAACGGTTGTACTGTTTGGTGGCGTTACCACCTCGAATCTATTTACACTCGGAGCATAATACACAGCTCGGAGGGTTTATACGCCCGGGGGCGAGCGGTTTTCGGTGGGCGAAAACTCGAACTTCCCGAAAGGGGTAGATATTTCAGGACTTTGTACCGCCGATGTGCCGGAGCAGAGGAGAATCTACGAAGGCACGGACTATATTTTCCGGAATTGTGTGGAAGAGGAAAAAAAAGGACTCGAAACAATACAATTTGTTTTTACCCACAAGCGCGGCAATTCCTGATGGATAAAAAAAAGATACGGTAGACCGATCGAAAAAAAGGTAAAAAATAAAACGAAAGGGGAGGGCAGAAATAATAAAAATGAAACGGTTCCCGGTAAATCCCTGGCAGGTCAGGTCACTGCGCGTCGAGTAACGAATTCACGAGCACACGTCGTAAAACATGCCCATTGTAATGCCGTTGTATAAGCGTATGACTAATACACCTGCCGTCGCGCATCAAACTCCGTTCCGAGCGAGATCGTTTCCATTTGTATTTGGAAATGGGATTTAAGTATTAATCGAAAAACAGTATCCCCCAGCCTTTATGATCGGGCGCTCGTGTGCACTGACTACGATAAATCTATTTTTAAGCAGCGGCGATACAGCGGAGAGAGAGTAATCGAAAACCGGTTAATAAAACCGACTCGAAATGGATATTAACGTCGAATAAAAAAATATATGTATATTTAAAATAGGGATGAAGTGAAAATAGAGGCGCACCGAAGACACGGTGCGCTATAGCACACCGTTGTAGCGCTGTAATACACAAAATGTAGCAACACATTCGGAAAGCGAGCCAAAATTTCTCTAAATAAATACGCCAAATACTTGATCATACCATCAATTATTTTCCTACTGATTGAATTAAAGAAAATTAAACAGAGACCCTGCAGGAATTGGGGATACACAGGTGGATGTTTGTGGATACATTTGGGTGAAGCAGAGAGCGAACAATGCGAGAGGGAGCGAGAATAGGGAGGATGAGAAGGACGCAGGAAAGGGTTTCGAGTGGCACACCGAGAGAGCAGGATAAATCCCCGACGGGAATAGTGAAGTGGCACAATGGCGCTCGGCAGTTCTGCAAGAGGATTGTACGCGGAAAAGCAAAGTGAGCCAAGAGTATAGATGCGACACTGGTGTGCGTGTGACGTTTTGATTTGTGCTCGCAATCAGAGTGACTGCAGAATTCTCTCGGCTTCGATCGGTTGCTGGAGGGACGGGGAGGGGTGGGGGGAATTGATGGAAGGCAAGAGGGTGAAAGTCCTCGGAGACAAGAGAACGGATGCGAAGAGGCTATAGAAAACACACATGCAGGAGCGCGTGTATGGAAAAATATAAAACACGTATATTTCGTACCCTTTCTTGCGAATTGCAAGCTTTACGCAAAATTCAATTGGAAAACAGTCTCGGTACACAGTGCACAGTACACATACACAGTACACTAAACATAAGCTTGTTTATTCACTTTAACTTTCGCAGGAAATTTCGTATTAAATATTGTGCTAGGAATTGAATCGAATCGAGGAAAAAAAACGCAATTTTATTTATTTGCGGGCGCGGCTGAAGTTCCTCGTGGATGGATCGAAAATTGCAAAAATTGCGAATTGTGGGCTTTGCGTAACATTTAATTGGAAAACAGTCTCCGTAGACAGTGCACCTATGTACGGTATTACAGAACCGACTATAAAGGGTAAAAATAAGGTTATTTATTCACTCCAACTTCCGACGGGAGTTTTCATGTTCAATATTGTGCTAGGCATTGAATTGAATCACGGGAAAACAAAAACGCAATTTTATTTCGTTTCCTGCTAGACGGAAGTTCCTCGTGGGTAAGGTCAGTTTTTGTTCAGTGTCGGCAGAGACACGACGGAAAAAAGAAGAATACGAATGTAACAAAATTAAGGGGCAAAGTCGGCACTCGGACACGTGTAAAAGCACGGATGTATAGATCGAAAATTGCAAATTGCGAGCTTTACGCAACATTGAATTAGGAAACAGCCTCGGTACACAGCACACTCATGCACGGTATTGCAGAACCGACCGTAAAGGCTAAAAATACATTTATTTATTTTAACTTCCGACGGGAGTTTTTTCGTACTAAATATTATGCTAGGAATTGAATCGAATCGCGAAAAAAATAAACGCCATTTTATTTTAGTTTCCGGCCCGACTGAAGTTGCGCGTGGATCGGGTCCGCCTTCGTCCAGTGTCGGTAGAGATTCACCGGAAAAAGAAGAATACGAAGGTAAAAAAATAAAAGCAAAAAGTCCGGCTCCGCCGTATAGTGAATTATATATGCACGTGGAAACGCACGAATGTGTAGATCACAAATTGCAAAAATGGTAAATTGCGAGCTTTGCGCAATATTCAATTGCAAAACAGTTTCAGTACACAGTGTAGGAGAGAGTGGGACAAAACGGGACGGTGGGGCAAAACGGGACCGACAACCGGAATACGTAGCTGGCGCAAAATGGGATCTACTAAAATTATTGGAAAATTGCATTTTTAAAACCGCAATTTTCCAATAATTTACGATGTCCCCTTTTCTGCGTTCCGTTTTTCCCCGGTGTCCCCTATTCATGTACGGTATTGCAGAACAGACTGTAAAGGCCAAAAATGAGTTAATTTATTCATTTTAACTCCCGACGGGAGTTTTCGTCGGGAGTTAATATATGCTAGGAATTGAATCGAATTGCGAGAGAAAAAAAGCCATTTTCTTTACTTTCCGGCGAAGTTTCTAGTGGATAGGGTCAGCCTTCGTCCAATGTCGGCTGAAAGACATGACAGAAAAAGACGAATACGAAGGTAACAAAATAAAAGCGCAAAATCGTCGCGCGGGAACGTGGATAAGCTCGGATATATAGATAGAAAAATTGAGTATTACATGGGGCGGATGCACGTCGACACCCAGTGTTGAAAACTGGTTGGTTAGGTGGTCCCAACAATTTTACGCGGTTCCGGCAATAAGGTTACCCTCTCGAGGGAGAAAAATATGACGAACGCCGGCGAACGGAGGAGAAACGCGGAGAGGAAAAGGGCGCCGCGCGTCTCTCGGAAAGAAGCCAGACTGGTTGCTCTACGCGTCGCACGGCGAATGTCTGTTTCTCGTAGACCGTCCCATCCTATCGCGGCTCGCGGTCGCTCGCGTTTTCGTCGTCCGCCGCAACCGCCGAGACAGGAAGTCTCGAACGGGGCAAAGAAATTCATAGAAATCCGGTGGACGTCCCGACGAATGGCCCTCGTCGTCTCACGTCTTTCTTCTCCGTTTACTCTTCTCTTTCTCTTTTCATTCTCGTTACTTTATGTAATTTTTTTCCCCTTTTTGCTCCCGCTCTTCTATACTTTTCCGTCTCGCCCACGACCCGCTGCAGACACACGAGTCTACGAACTTTGACCTCTCAAAGTCGCCAACTTTTAGCTCCGCAATATTTTCAAAGCCAGGCGACATACGGCGTACCTTCCGGATAGCGCTCGAGACTCCGGTCCTGCGCGTGCTGGACAAGTATTACGTGCTATCTCTTTGAACCCATACTCGTACACGAATCGAACGCATATGCGACAAATCTTGATACCAAATTTTTGTTTAATCCCTCGAATCATGAAAGAAATTTCATCGGCATTATGTTATCAGAATACGTTGGGATTTCGAAAGAGGTAAAAAAAAGCTTCCATAGGTTTCACAGCTTTGGAAGTAATATTTTTGGAAGGAAATATTTGTGAAATATTAAAATATTTTGCTGTACTAACTAAATTTGTATTTCAACGTCCCTGCCCGCATTTTTAGTAGAATCAACCTTTTTTTATTGGTGAAGAAAAACTCAGAACAACCGATAGAGAGAGAGAACGCAATATAAGGACTTAAAAAAATGTGTAAATTTGATGCATCGGACTAAAAGCTTTATGCAAAAACGTACATTAAATTTAAAGGACAATTATAAAGAAAAAGTGATGGAATCTTGCAGTGAAATAAAAATACATTATCGGATCGAAAGTACTTTTACAGTAAAATTAAAGTCATTTATGAAAAGTAAAGCATTTCGAAACTTTTGAATATACTGTACGTTAATTTTGCATCACAATTCTACATGAAATGTATTATACCACCTTATGCACAAAAACTTCCATTACCAGTACATTCAATTTTATAATTTTTTTTTTTTTATAGTGATCTTCAAGAGATTTCAGCATACGAAATGTCGAATGACGAACCGAGCGTGAATAAAAGCGAAACAGTCAAAATATTATGGAAAACTAAAATAATCATAAAAATAATAATAAAAATTATAATAAAAATAATAATAAAAATCGAAGTGCCACTGAAATCGGGCAGGAATAGATTGCGGAAGAATTACGAAAACGGCGTAGACGTTGGATGGCAACCGTCAATGGATCACAAGATAATTGCAATATTTTGGAGTGATTCAAGTCACGTCTCTTGTGCGTAACAGCCTCCATCGAATTATGCGAATTCGAATGATTCATCCGGCCGCCTGTACACGTCAGGCTGAATCGAAGCTGCAAAGCTCTCTTCAGCTCTGCGTAAACGTATGCAATGCGTCACTGTGCTGCACTCAGATAATAGATCGTCGGATCGGTCGCAGCTGCATCGCGTGGGCTTCGGTATAGGGAGGACCAGAACAGGTACCTCAGAGGACGGTCTTGTTTAATATCGTACGTCGGCTCACGCGCGCAGTATGCTAATAATATCAATCGGGAGGATCCTTTTACGCAGAACACTCAGTACCATTTTTTTTTCGTGGTATAAAGTGGTGATATAGCGTACCCTTCGCCGTCTTTTTTTCGGTGCTCCCTTTTTCTCAATACATTTTTTTTCTTTTGATATTTTTTGCTCTTCATTCGATGTCTCGAGGCACGCAATGTTCGGTCCAAGGGACCGGTCGCGCGCGGCGTCTTAATTGGTGCGTTCCCGCAGCGACGACCAACGCAACGTGTATATCGCATACGTTCGGCCGTTCCAGCCTGGCGAGATCAGAGTCGTCCTCGGTTCGGCCGTGAAACGCCTGAGGATATCGGGGACCGGCAGAACCCGCGTCCCGGCGTATTCCAACCACGTCCGAGACCCTGCCCGATACCCTAATGAAGCAAATTTGCATCCATACGCGACACGAGTGAGCAACCGTGCTGCTAGATACCCGAACGACGACGAAGATGCCAATGACGTGTGCGAGGGGAGAGGCAGGAGAACCGCGCGACAGAGGGCGAGAAAGAGAGATGCAGTCGAACTGATTTCGACGCTGCAGCGTGCAGCAGGTAGCGCTAAGACTGCTTCGCGAAACTGTGACTGCTGCCACCCTCGGTCGCCATCGCTCCGATTCGGTAGGGCATTTTTTTTTCGTCGCACTTACGAATCACGAGTCCAGCGTAACGGCAGAGTCTTTCGTTCGATTGAATTATTTATTTAAGTATTTATTTATTCAACGATTTATTTATTTAAGGATTTATTTATTTAAGTATTTTATAACGGGCTGGGCGCAATTACAAGTACAACAGGAAACCCATCGTCCAATGAACAATGTGAGAGAAATCGGTCGCTTATAAATTGCCAGGTTGATTTTTGACACGTCTTGTGCAGCGCGACAGTTGACTTGTTCCCTCTAAGGCGATATCGGCTAAGCGCTACAAAATCTGCTAAATTCGCACGACGTCAAAATACTGAATGCATTTTTTTATCATGTCAAAAAGTCGCTCGAGCTCAGAGCTTTCTCGTTAAATGAATAAGAAAAAACCATATGTAGGATATTACTAGTTGTACGCCCCTTGCTGTAAGAAACCTTGTGTACTCTCTGAAAGCAATAAATAATCTATCTATCTATCTACCTAAATGTATCGCTAGTACATAAGATGTATGATGTTCAATGTAGTTGTACATGTAGTTGTACGCCACATCGTCAATTTTAAACAACAATTTTAGTGCTCTTGAATATTGACGAACGGACCCGCTTACAAAACTGCTACCCTGTCGAATAATTGAAATAAAGCACTTAAAGAATAGAATCAGAAGAGCAAACTAAACAATCGTTCCACCTATCATGTACACATTCGATAGTATACTGATAGAATAATGAACGTCCTAAATCGTTAAAAACAATCGCAAAATTAATACACTAATTTATGAAGTTTTTACGCTTCGGCTAATAATAAAATGATGAAAATGAATACCAAAAAAATAGCTAAAATTGATTCATCGATACATTCCAATCGATGTGTAAAAAGCTCGGTCCATTACTTTTAATCTATTATTGGCTTTTGCGCACAAATTTTTGTAACGCATAGAAATTTTTGTCGAATGTTCCAATTGCTTTTTCGCTTCTGTCGAAATATTTTTATGATTCTCGCATGGAATTTCGTAACTGTTTTGTACGAGCTAACAGATTTTTTTCTATCGAAATAGCCGATGCTCGAACGTTCGCCATCTCCCGATGCGGATCGTTCGCATTCGCGATTGTAACGCGTCGCGCGGCAAGAGTACGCCCCCCTTGACTCGTCCAACACAGCAGCGGAACGCGCGGCAGTCCGTGTATACGCAGGGCGAGGGAAGAGACGCTTCGCAGCTTAACCCGTTGTCCACCGGCGGCAATAAGATAGATGCGTCTACACGACAGGACAGACCCGTCGCTTGCCCGAGTTCGGAGTTGCATGATAATGATTCAGTCGCCAGCAGCCAGCACCGCTAACGCGGCCTTGCCCATGCTCGGGACGTTCGCCACGCCTAACGTGCATCCTGCGCGGCTCTGTATTCGCTTCTGCCGTTGATTCCGACTCCGGCTAACTGCACGCACTCTTATCCCCGTGTCCGGCGCACGCACTGCGAATCCATAATTCAGAAGCTCACTTCCGGACGCGATAGCTCGTAGCCTTCGACGACAATGTGTATCCGCGGCGACATCGACACTCGATCCTGCTGACTCGATACGTTAATCGTTTATTCTTCCAATTAATGCATTTCTTGGATCTCCGTGCACGGTAAAATAAGTACCGACGTTTCTTGTCCACAAATGGGCATAATTTGCTTTGTTAATTTTACAAAAATTTCTGTTAATTGTACGAAAATATTGAATTTTACAAAAATGTCTGTTAATTTTATAAAGATTTCTGTTAATTTTACAAAAATGTCTGGTAATTGTACAAAAATTTCTGTTAATTTTACAAATATTTCTGTTAATTTTACAAAAACGTCTGTCAATTTTACAAACATTTCTGTTAATTTTGCAAATATTTTACGTAAAATTCCCAAGAAAATAATCCTGTATGCCTGACAATAAAGTTTGTTACACATACAAATCTTTCGTGCTGTGTGAACGAACGCATTTCCGGACTTTTGTTCTCTCCATCGCGCCGTATCTCTAAAATTCGCACGTGCTTAATCTACCGTGAGCCTTAAATTTAACATTCGCGTAGAAAGTTTCTCCTCGGAACTTGTTGAAATTTTTTCTCACGTGTGAGTTTCGCGTGAAAAAGTAACTCGTAAATTGTCTCGATGCGTCGCAAATTGTTTCCATAAATGATTTAAACAATTTTTTTAGGTGCGATGTTTTTTAATTTTTCGGGAAACAGTACGAATGCGTACTCGTCCAACACGTCCGACCGTACACGTACCGTATCTACTAACCACAGTGCGTCGCTGGCTGTCGAGTCACGCTCGCTACGAGGCAAACTCGGGGTCTCCCTTCACGAGTGTTCGCAGCGGATGTCTCGCGCTTCCGAAGGAAACGGCCTCGTTTTCGTCCGGAGTGCAAACGCGGGAGGGGTTCCTCGGCTCTGGAAGGGATGGAGAAAGCTCCGAGGAAAGCGACTGCCGTCGAGACGGGTGGCGCAACAGATTTCGTACTGCTTGTTGGACCGAGGATTTCCGGTCTTACCCTGCATCCGGCGCTGTGCTGCACAGAATACGAAGAAGATATCACACGGAATGTAAAGTGGAAAAATTGAAACGTGGGATATCGAGAGTCAAAGAGCGATACGAACACTGAGAAAAAAAGCCTCCTCTATGAGGAAGTAAAAATGGTTGGATCAACCAAATATTCGAGCAGGAACGTTCAAACGAATATATTTATATTTTTACAGCTAAGAGATTGTTTAGTTCGACAATTTTATTGGATGATTTGGCCAAAATATTTTTCAGTCATTAAAATATTTTCTTCTGCCAACAAAATATTTATTTGATCGCCTCTGCCCGAATTTTTGGTTGATTCAACCGTGTCTGCAGATCAGTGAATACACTGAGAAAAAAAATTGGTTGTATTAACCAAAAGTTCCGGTGAAATACGTTCAAAGCTGTGATTCGTTTAGTACAAATAAAGCATTGTTTTGTTAAACGACTATTTGCTTCAATTTATTCAAAATTTGTTGACTGAAACAATCATTTTTGTTGTATCAACAAAATACAACGTCGAACATATGTCACCGCGCATTTGCTTAATGCTACCCATTCTTTTTCTCAGTGTAAAAACTCCGAACAACCGATAGAGAGGGAGAACACAGTACAATCTTCACCAGATTCGGGCATACGAAATGTCGAACGGCCCGAGCGTGAATGATAGCGAAACAGTCTAAAAGTTATGAAATGCTGAAAAAAAAATAGTAATAATAAAGAAATCGACGTGCCACTGAAACCGGCAGGAATAGATTGAGGAAGAATTATGGAAACGGCGGAGACGGTTGAATGGCCAACGTCAATACGGTGTGTATCCTTGTCCCAGTTCGGTCCCCCGGTTTATACGACGATAAACTCGAGGGCGTATCAGCAGTAACAAAGCGGCTTCGAGCGTCGAAATGAATGGCCCGGGTAGCATAACTAAGCGAGAGTGCCCGTCCCGAAGTGGCAGGGGTGTGCGCTCGTTGTACGCCGGGATATCGCGGAATGCGCGTTGTGCACCCGAGAAAGATAGGCACGACCCGGAGAGTATGACAAGGCCGGGACTCCCGCAATATTCGTCGACGGATGCTGCACCAGCGGCAATACCGGCACGCCAGAGCATCCTCCGCGTGTTCCGTCGCTCGACCTTTTTGCGAAGCTTTTCGAAAGCCCTTCCACGTATAATCCCGTATCTCGCGGCTTGACGGCGGGTCGTATACGTAATGTATTCCAATCTCTGCTGATGCGCTTCGCGTGTGCACACGGTGCGGCGAATCGCTTCCACAAACGAAGCGGAATTTTTGGGTCGCGAACTGTACTTGTCGCTTATCGGCGACAGAGGCCGTTTGTTCCGTTCTAATTTAACTCTCAAGGCTACGTAGAAATCCGTCGAGGGCGAGGGCGATAAGGTTACGGGCGCTCACGTCGAAGCGAAGTTATTTCACGTCATCTCAATAATACACATTTTTTCGTACCCACATTTTTGTGCATGGGGTATTTTAAATCTCGACTGAAAAATGGAGAAGCGCACCCAGAAAAATGATTCATTTGACGGTCACCGTTTATTTGGTTTAAGTAAAATATTTATTTGATTTAAATAAACTTTTATTTCATTTAAGTAACTATTTACTTAATTTAAATAGATATTTATTTAAATCAAATGAATATTTTATTTAAACCAAATAAACGGTGACCGTCAAATAAATTTTTTTCTGGGTACGTTAGGTTGAAGCTGGTTAACATAGTCCATGTATCATTTATCGACGTGCTGAATGCCGTGGATGAGAAAAAAAAATTATATGAAATTTAATGTACTAGAAGTTTTTATGAATAATCTGGCGTATCAAATTTCATGTATATTCGTGACGAAAAATAAATGCACAATGCATTAATAAGGAAGTCTCGCTGCGCGCTGACTTCGCATAAGTTCGACAACAATAAGAGAAAATTGCAAGTTCTTCTTGATGATGTAAAAATCTGAAAAAAATCATGTATAC
>JAPYZD010003501.1:0-12946 GCA_030522725.1 Ichneumoninae sp. B BG-2022a
TCTTCCCCCACCACCGCCGCTTCACTTTCACTCTCACTCTCTCTCCACCACACTTTCTCTCTCTCTCTCCCACCCGACAACACAACAGCTCCGCTGGCGACTCACCCTGACCACCCTCTACCACCCTACCGAGATGCGGGAAGGGGGGAGGGGGAGATAACCACCCTCGCGCCGAACAGCCGGGCCTGGCGGCCCCGGCAGCACCCCCCACCACCGGCGGCCATCTTAGCCTATAGGTACTGACGAAAACTGACCCCCACCACTGCCCGCCCCGACGGCGGCCATCTTGGCCTATAGGTACTGCTGTCTACTTCAGTTTCACGTCAACGTTATTGACGTTGACCGATCTCCACTTATACATTCTCGAGCGTGCAAAAAAGTTAGGTGGTCCATTGTACACCTCGCGCATTGTACGTACAGTGGGCGTGAAACTTCAACTTCGCAAAACAGCCGGCTTGCCGGGAAAAAAAATCGCCGATACACGTCGGAAGTGAGTTTTCCCCCTCACCCTCGCTTCGCCCCCCCGGTGAACTCGCGTGTTCTGCTCGCAGCGAGTGAAAAAGAATAAAACAAAGGGAGGAAAAATAAGTTTCCATGGCACGTAAGGTTTTCGCTGCGTTGCACGATCATCCCGAACGTTCTTTCCCTGCCTCATCCGCTTCATCCTCTGTTTCGCCTTTTCGCTGTCCTCACCTCCACTCTCCCCCCCTCCCCCCCCTAAAAACCTTCCCTCCATTTCCATCGTCTGGGAACTTTGCTTGTTTGTTCAACGTCTGGGCCATTACGACATAAATTTCTATCGCAAGCGCCCTACGGGAAACGCAACGTTCGAGGCGCAACATAGAGGCGGCGAAGACGACACGCAACGCCGTCGGCGGAACAAAATACATCCGCGTGGGAAGCAAAAAAGTGAACAGAAAATCCGCGCTGCCGAAGCAGCAGCTCGGTAGAATATACATCGTATACAAGTTGTACATTCCGGCGTTCAAAATTTTATAAAAAAAAAAAAAAAAAACCACCCAGAAAACTCATTTCTCGTACCCCATAGACATTTTTTGTTTCCCGACGTTATTTAGCCTGTTATTTTATTAACATGTCTGTTAATAAAGTAACAGGTTAGATAACTTTGAAGTCGAAGCACCGTGCACTTGGGAGGGACAAAAAAATGCGTCGCTCCGCTTTATAAGCGAGCTCACATTTTTTTTTTTTTTTTTTAAAGACTCATCACACCATATAAGCCACCTCGTGGAAAGATACTCATTTTCCATTTTACACCAGCGGCTGTGCACAGTAGGGAGATGCAAAGTTTTTCCTTATTTAGGGGATGAAAGACCGCTTGTAATCTACCGAAGGGAGTGGTGAAAGGCCGGTGTTTCCACGGTGCACCCCTACTTGCATCTCTTACCCCTATCTTCCTGGGCACTGAGATACGAGGGTGTAGACTGTGTAACGTCGCTTAGTTTAGTTAAGTATCCTCGTGAGAGAACGCTTTATCTACCGTCTCTGGCGCCCGAGCTCCGGCTCCGCACAGGAGTTACTATATGTGGAAGTGCTAGACTCGCTTCTGAGGTGCATCCGGGGTCGGTACTTCGTAAGCGCCTAAGCTAAATTGAGCCCGGGGGCTGTAACGGGGCGCTTCTCGCTACGCGGGCCACATCTCCTTTGGCATTGGGGCATCTCAACGTCACCGCGTTGACTTTAATTTCGAACTCGCTCAGCTGCTCGTCGAAGCAAGCGGCCACCGACGAACCATCTCTTTGCCATCCGGAGCAAACGGCTCCCGGCTACGAATTAATCCCGGTTCAAGAGACCCTCCCGACACATGTCATCGTCATGCACAAACGATAATAATAATAATAATAATAATAATAATAATAATAATAATAATAATTTTACATATAATAAAATTAATAAGTTTTTGTTATCCCTATATTTTTTTGCATTTTCGTGTACCGTCCGTCTGAGGAACAACGAATATGAGTGCCAGACCGTTGCCAAATGTACCAATCCGAAAACATTTGCCCTCAAAGTTGGAAAAAAAATTTGGTTTTTCGCCTCTCCAGACAAATTGCTCGTGATATATGTCAATATATCACGATATATGTCAATGTACACGTGAGCATACAAAATTTTGTTTTTTCGCCATTTATGTGTTTTTGTCAACTTCGGCGACACCCTGTATTTCGTGATTCTGAGCGAAATACGGGGCAAATGTGCCCATTTTTTTCACTCTCGAGTTGAGTTGGAACCAATAATTAAATTAAATTAAACTAAAGCAACTTAGCGTTCGGGCGCGAAGCACCCGATCGCTAGTAATAATAATAATAATGCATTGATTATTATTTATTTGAAATACGTTTGACTCTTCTTTTTTCGTCAGTGGTTCGAAGAAATGGTCTCCTCCGCTCGTCGGTCCAAAGCCCGGTATCGAGTTCATGGACTTCACTCATACGTACGGCGCATCGTGTGGAGTAGTTCGGCGACGAGCCTACCTTAGTTCTTGTACAGCCTCGCGACTCCGACTCCGCGGCGACGACGACGGCGACGGAGGAGAGAGTCCCATCGCCGCGACGCACTCATCGTGTTCTCGACATTCATCATTCCCCTCTCCATCCGGAGCTCGGAGACCTCGGTGGCGCGCTGGTTCCGTTCCCTTTATGATCTCATCGTGAACCTGCGGTGGGAGCAGGCACGACGAGCATCTCGGCCCCGTCTCGCTCGTCTCCGCTCGTTGAGTTTCACTCCTCGACTTCGACCAACCGACTGGCACGAGAGTACCCGCAATCGGGTAACTCGGAAAGCCGCCTTGACAATGGGATGGGAATCGGATTGAAAAAGTTTTCACGTGTTTTTCTTTTTCCATTTTCCTCTTTATTAAAATATATTTCCCAGCCGGCATTCGCGCGTCTCTCCCTCCGTTCCGACGGTCCCGAAACGTCTAAAGTCACGTGCGGGAAAATGCGATTGGCATCTCCGGCGTGGCCGGAGGAGAGGCAACTCCGCGCCCCGCACGCGACACTATACACTGAGAAAAAGGATGGTATTTCCTACTATAACGAATAGTTCCCAGGGGGGCGTCTATATAGATAGTTTGTGATAGTATAAACTCGATTGATTAAACTATTATTATAGTTACAACTACAATTTTTGGTCATTGTCGTAACTGTAAAATGTAGACGCCCCCCCCTGGGAACTATTTACTATGTAAGTTTTTCTCAGTGTAGGGTAGAGCGGGGTAAAATGGGGCAACGTGGGCAAAACGGGTTTTTTGGGCAAAACTAAATTTTCCAATCATTTTTGGATCGGACAAGGTGGCAAAACTGGGCAGAAAAGCCTTATGTATTCCATAGGGCAAATTCGGGCATCCAAAAATTATTGGAAAATGACGTTTTGCCCAAACCCCATTTTGGCCCGTTGCCCTATTTTGCCCCGCTCTACCCTACTCTCTCGTCTCGTTGTCCAACGCACACACGTAAAACATTTTCGTGCAAGTTGTCTCGTTAATTCAGCACGCGAATTATAGTCAACCGCAGAGGAGGAACCTCTCGCGGAAGAAACACGCGAGAGAGAGCAGCGAGGAGAGCGGTGAGTCACGTATCCGGAAAACGTGGATTGACGCGAAGACGTATCGCAGCGCGATAAGAGACCCGCTGCATCCCACCATCCAGTTACCGACCCTTGCCTCACGAGCTTTTTCCCTATTTTTTCCCTTTTTTACTCGTGGTATCTCGTTATCCAATTCCCACCCCAGGCCATCAACCTTTTTTCCGCCCGACTCTCGACCGCGGCCGCTTGTACAGCTGAGGGACTTTGCCGGAGTCGCGAACCGCACTGTTAAACCAGATTGTACTTACGGCGTACACTGTTATCCCGAGGCGTAATTCTCGTGTGCGCGGGACCGTCGGATCTGTCGCCTCGTAAATCGGGCACCTAGGGGAGGGGGGGGGGGGTGAGAAGGGATTCCCTAGGGGGAGAAAGACCAGCGACGGCGTCGGAGGGCTGGACGATCCGGCCGACGATCGAGAGCGAAAGGATTCACGATCGTCGTTCCGACGATATCCCGAAACGAGCGACGAACGGCAGGGGGACGTAGATACGCCCTCAGCAAAAAAAAAAAAACTAAAAGGAGAGAAAGGATCGTCCCGGTGCCATTACGCCTAACGATCCTCGTAAGTTGTGCGAGAAGCTCGCAAGCCTCTGTACCATCCTCCGATCGTACTGTGTGCGGCTACTGGGTGGCGCACGTTGCGATGTAATCGAAAAGGTGGCGCGGGAGCGTAAAGGGAGGAAAGAGGATAAAGAGCGAATATATCTCGCATCTTTCGGCCCGCCATCCTCCGACTCCGCTCTGCCACGGCTTCCAGCGCCAGGGTTCCTCGACCCCCTAATTCTCTATCCCCCTTACCCCCACCCCCCCTCCCGGTCCGACTGGTCCCTCGTGGACCGCCTCGTACCATTCATGAAAAATCCTAATTCCGCCATCTAAATGCATCCGGCGCGGCGGCTAAATCGTCGGAAAAGTTCGCGCCGTTACCGGGGACAGGGTACTTTCTGACATAATAAAGCCATTCGGACTTAATCCCCGTACCCCCTACCCCCCCCCCCCCCTCTGTCTTCGACGCAGGCCCGAACCCTTCCGCGAGAAGTCGAGAGTTTCGTTACTGCTCGAGAGTATACTGTGCTATACCGAATTTGAGCCGGTTCGACGGACACACATCGATTCAATTCCTACACCACTCCGAGCTGCGAGCGATGCTGGAGTGCAATAGTCAGACGGAAGAGCGTTTCACGGCAAGTGGTTCGAGCACGTATCGGTCGGACGTGCAGAGCGCGGATGCTGCGGATAGACGACGAACTGCTGACGCGATACACAGTGCCTACGACGTGTAAGAATTCGGCTGGAGTGTCGCCGACAGTACGGTGTGGAATTCGGTTAAGTAAGCTGGAATATTTATACCGTATGGTGGCAAATAAATTGATAGATAGATAGATTCGTTTATTGCGTGTTCTGGGGCCCACTAAAACACCTTGCCACATGGGGATAAAATTAAAAAATAGTATTTTCTGCTATAACGAATAGTTTCCAGGAGGAACGTCTACAGAGATAGTTTTTAATGATATATATCCAATTGGTTAAACTATAATTATGGTTGCAACCTAGGGTGTTTCAAAAAAAGGCATTGTTTTTTAAATTTTCCTCCCACCTGTTTAAAATACAGATTTCGATCTCAAATTGAACCTCACAAAAGGCGGTACCAAGCAAAAAATCCTAAGAGGTGTCGCATTCGACGGTTAACCCAAAAAATGCGGCACCTCTCAAACTTAATTGTCAGCGACCGTCTTTCGCTGGATTTTTTTAATCAATTAACATATATAGTTCTATGGGATGGGAGCTTAACGTTTTGCCATTTTTTGTATTAAACACAAAAGACCACAAATAAAAAAAAATATTAAAAATATGTATTGTGGGTTCACTACAAAAAATTACAAAAAGTTAATCTCCCACCCCGTAGAATTATATATTTCGACCTAAAAAAACATTTCGCGAAAGGCGGTCGTTGACAATTAAGTTTAAAAGGTGCCGCATTCTTTGGGTACAAACGTCGAATGCGGCACCCCTTAGAATTTTTTGCTAGAGACCACCTTTCGCTAGGTTCATTTAAAAAAAATGTCCTTTTTGTGAAACACCCTATTGCAACCATAATTGTTTGTCATTGTCGTAACTATTAAATGTAGACATTCCCCTTGGGAACTATTTTTTACGGTAAGAAATCAGTATTGCTGCTTTTACTATGTAATCTTTTCTCAGTGTACAAAGTCAGAACAAACACAGCCGATAGCGTAAAACTGGATAAATAAATATGTGAAAAGAATATCCAAAGAAAAGTAACAATTAGTAAAATAATTAGGGCGAGAGGGTGGCAAGATGAAGCCTTTGGGCAAAAAGGACCCAAGTCCCACATTCCCGCTCTTTGAACATTGTTTCGCGCATTATTGCGCTGGAATTTCTCATCCCGAAGAAACCGGATTCGATCAGACTCTATACCTCATCCTAACCCTGAAATTCCGTCAAATATGCTGGAATATTTATACCCCAAGGCGTCACATAGGTTGAGAGGGTGGCAAAATGAAACCTTTAGGGAAAAGGGACGCAATTCCTACGTTCGAGCTCTTTGAACATTGTTATGCGCATTATTGCGCTGGAAGATGTCCTGGCAGAATCCGGATTCGATCCGACTCTGTACCTAATCCTTCGGGTGAATTCAGATTTTCCGCATTCATCTATTGTGATTTTTACATCGAATTCCATCTAATCGACCTCCGTAGATACGGAGCGGTTCGGCGACACTGGAGTTTCGTCTTCATTGATTCGTCGCGGCAATACAGTTCGCGCGATTTCCTTAAATTCTGTATGCCTCGATCCCCGGTGCAAAATCTTAATTACGATTCGTGACCGTAGTCGCGGAAGAATCGAGCTGGGAAAGGATAACGGTCGCGAGGAAGACAATGCCGTGGGACGATCCATACAGATATGTAGAGGCACCGCTGCCGAGGTAACCCGCGTTGCTTCCACGAGTTATTGCACCTCGTTCACCAGCTCGGAATGTAATTACGTTTCCGATTTCTCACTTCTCGTGTCGCCGAAGGAGGTTGGAAACGGGAGAGGAAACGGCACCAACGGGAGTTGAACGTCGATGTAGATAAGCCCCCGAGCAATTCCATTCTTTCAATTATCCTTTTCCCAGTTGCCATCTGGAGCGGTTTCGCCCGAACAGTCCACCTTTGAAAACTGGTCCGGATAACTGGCGTCGATTCCCCCGAGTACGCGAATCAGGACTTTATCGCTCTCCGTTCGGGGCCCGACACGCGCGGCCTCTTTGACTCGAGAGCGTTTTACAAATCCGACTAATAACGAGAAACTCGGGAGTAAAGTGGCCGCACGTGCTGAGCACTGTGTTGAATATTCCGCATAATTACCAATTTATTCTATACGATTCTATTCCACTCATGCGATTAAATCCGTGCGTTCATCCGTGCTCGGAGCGGCACCGGGTGCGAGTGGAAAATGCTGCGGATATCAGCAACGAAAACGTTTTGCTTACCGGATAATGGCCGGACCACCACGGTTTCGCTTTCAAGATCCACAATTAAATTCCAGCCTCGAAGCTGAGCATCCGGCGCGCATTGGTTCGCCTGGCCGGTTGTCTCCTCCAGCGAATTTTCGAACAATGGCGAAATCATTGGAACACCCCGTACGCCTTTGTACGCTGGCTTGCATTAACTGTTATGGACACACATATTAATTTGCCGAAGGAAAAAAAGAGAGGAACGTTCCTCGCACCTACCGCATCGTGTTTCTTTACGCCGGTTGCTCCTGGTGTACATTTGGGTTCCGATTAACAACCTCGGCTTTGAAGCTCGCAGGTCGACCGCACACGGAGTACTCTCCAAATGTGAATCGCAGCATTCGTTTGCCACCCGGGCGAATGCACGCGCCAACGCTCGCAGTTATCCGTACTCCAACACCAGCGAGCGATGACACGGTTCAATCCGTGTTCACCTTCGCTTCTCGCAGCGAATCCGGCGCGGTCCCGGCTTAACTGGCTTACCCTTGTAAACGGACGCTAATTGGCGAAGTCTCCTAAAACTGAACGAATCTGGAGGGTGCGTTAATGAGATTTCCATACATAGCAGTTGAAACTCTTTACTCGTCTATGACCAGGTTTGTTTGAAGATTGATTTTTCTTCAACCCTCCACCGATCGGGACAATTATATATATACTGCTAGTTATCCGGACCAATGGAGAACAGCATCGATGAAATCCATGCGCGGACGCGCCGAATCTGCCGCGGTAACGGCTTAACTGGTTGCCCTCGTAAATGAAATCTAATTCTCGTGGTCTTCTAAAACTGAACGAAGGGTGCGCTAATAAGAGTTCCACACATAGTACATAGTCGAAATTTTTTTTTTTTCTTCAATGACCAGATTTGTTTGAAGATTGATTTTTCTTCAGCCCTCACCGATCGGAACAGTTAGATTCGGAACGTTAGTTATCCGGACCAATGGAGAACAGCATCGATGAAATCCATGCGCGGACTCGTCGAATCTGGCGCGATACCGGCGTAACTGGTTACCCTCGTAAATGGAATCTAATTGGCGAAGTCTCCTAAAACTGAACGAAACTGGAGGGTGCGTTAATGAGATTTCCATACATAGCAGTCGAAACTCTTTACTCGTCTATGACCAGGTTTGTTTGAAAATTGATTTTTCTTCAACCCTCACCGATCGGGACAGTTATATACGTAACGCTAGTTATCCAGACCAATGGAGAACAGCATTGATGAAATCCATGCGCGGACTCGCCGAATCTAGCGCGGCACTGGCGTAACTGGTTGCCCTCGTAAATGGAATCTAATTGGTCTGGAATCTGGAATCTGGAGTGGTCTTCTAAAACTGAACGAAGCTGAAGGGTGCCCTAATGAGAGTTCCACACACAGTTGTCCAAACTCTTTTCTCGTCAACGACCAGATTTGTTTGAAGATCGATTTTTCTTTGACCCTTACCGATCGGGAAATTTATACACGGAACGTTAGTTATCGGTGAAGTCCACGCGCGGTCCCGTGGAATTTAAAAATCTGGGTGCGGCTCAACTGATTACCCTCGTAAACGGACCCTAATTAGCGAGGTCTCCTAAAACTGAACGAATCTGCAGAGAGCGTTAATGAGCATTGATGTTCCACACATGGCACTCTAAACTCTTTACCCATCGATTCCCAAATTTATTTTCAAGAATCATATTTCCTCGACCCTCACCTATCAGGACATTTATATACGGAACGTCAGTTATCCGGACCCATGGAGACGAGCATCGGTGAAATCCATACGCGGGCTCGCCGATGCGGGGAAAAGCGAGAGGGTATTATAGAACCGGGAATGACGGCGACCCGGGAGAGAAGGGATTCGTATTCGGATGGCGGGGCGAACGGCGACCGAGCCAGTGACACCGACGCGAAGAGGGGAGGAGGCGAGAGCGCGAGAGCCTCGAAAAGTCGGGAGTTCGGGGAATAGAATATGAATAATCATTCGGACGATTTTTTTTTTATTTTACCGCGAGATTCCCGGAAAGAATTTTCCGTGGGATAGAAGAATCGCGGCGGGGCGAGTCGACCGAGGGAAAATAGCGGGATGCGCGAGAAAGGGGATGACGCCGCGACCGCAGGATGGGAAGTAGCTGAACGCCCTTCGCGAATATGCCGCCGCGTCGCGCCCGTTAAGCGGACGTTCGCCGGTCCGGCCGTAGGAAACTTCCCTCGAGAATCGCCGGGGAGCAATTCGGAGGCTGCGAATAAAATTACGGATGAAAAAGTACGAACGCGCATGATCGCGAGCGGCAATGCTGTTGAATGTACCGGCTTCTGGATACACGAGCGGTAGCAGCAGGTGCGCTTTAATTATTGCCGCACCTGTGGTGCAGGGTCTATCATCGCGTACTTCAAACTGCGGCGCTCTCTCGCCTCCCCTCGTTCTCTCGTTAACTACCCCACCTCATTATTCCCGGCTCGCATCGGGAGTCTCCCCGAAGCCGATATATGCGTTCCGCGACTTCACCGTGGGCTCTTCCCGTGCGCTTCGGCTGTTCCTCCGGTTCTTGCTCCACTTTCCTGTCGTCTTAATTCTCCATCGACCCACTCCTCCATCGACCTTCTCACTTCGAAATATCGGCGCGACAGTCAATACCGAGTCGGTGGTGTCGAGGACAATACCTGCCCCCTTGAATACCAGTTTAACCGAAGGGCTCGGGGCGTTCAGGAAGTACACCGGAGAACGTGCGTCAAAAACGATTACTGATCGTCCTGCGCGAGCTGCGCAGAGAAATTGCAAAAACCCTCATGAGGAGTCCCGCATGCGGGAGAAAACCCGGGTGAATAGCACAGCAGTCCGCGCAGCCGAGATGACTGAATACAAGCCCGGCTTTCGTTCCGTCCGGGCATTAATTTTTTTTCTCTGCGCCCTCCCACCGACGGTGGAGGCACGTTCGCCCGAACTCGTCGCGAACTCTGTCAGAGTCAGGCCACCGAGGCGGAATCGCGAAACGACCGGATTCTTCGTTGCACCGGGCGGGCGACGAAAAAAAAAATTGTGATTAATTAATCATCATTACGAGAGCCAGCCGAGTGTTAACGGCACCTGCGATTTGCGTAGCGGAATGATATTTCATTGCTGACACCGGAGTACCATGAATCTTTCTGGGTATTCGACGATTCATTGACTCGAGGCTCTTGGATAACGTTGGTAACAAGCTTTTAATATTGCAACGGTTCGGGGCCGAGAACGGCCCGCGGTACACGCCACGGTTGGCCAGACCCGGGGCAGACAACTCGTAATCGACTATGATATTATACCAACTTCTGGACATAACGGCTCTGCGCCACGGGAGCTTACAAGCCCTTGCACAGGGACACCCTGTCTGGGCTCTTCCGCCATTGCGCACCCCCCGTCTCGGCTGGTTAGCGCTCGAATTAAACCCCAACAATTTAGGATTTAATGCCATTAGCGACGAGGCCGGCGATGTACTCGGCGCAAGCCAGGGGACGGTGAACAAGCGAGTACCGTGCCGGTGGACCATTTAATTTTAAGGGTATTCTTACCCCAGGCTTTCCCACACAAAAGCCCGCTCCATTCCACACAATTCCACCGGTTCCGAGATTCCGGCTAAGTAACACTTTTTTTTTCTACTCTGTCGCAGGTCCATCGATGCGACTGCGAGGCTTGGATAACTAAAAAAAATTCGAAATGGCCAGTTCGCGCAGTGTCGAGAGTTCATTTCGTCACGCGATGATCGTCGCGCCAGG
This sequence comes from Ichneumoninae sp. B BG-2022a, assembly GCA_030522725.1. NCBI lineage: Eukaryota > Metazoa > Arthropoda > Insecta > Hymenoptera > Ichneumonidae > Ichneumoninae sp. B BG-2022a. The sequence continues at coordinate 10,855 of JAPYZD010003501.1, forward strand.
CTCAGCGTTCTCGGGGCAACGGGATTCAATAAATTCCTCGTCGTAGGAATCGTCGGACTCCGCAGTGAGACCAGGAGATCGTTCGGTTCGACATTTTAAAGCGCTCGATAATTTCCTGGGGTGGTCGTTGTGCGCCGCCAGTCGCGGGGATCACAATGTCGAGAGCGTTGACGAGGCCGAACCGCCGGCCGACGAAGAACGGAGCTGCGGCAGCCGACGCTGATCGAGCATCCAGCAGCGTCATCATCATCAGCATCGGCGGCAGAAGTAGCCATTATCACAATGCAAAACCGAGAGTCTCATCTTAGCGAACAAAAAATTTCGGCCCCGTCGTGAGAGGAGAGGATCTTGAAACGATCCACCGACGAAGCAATCACGGAATCGCTAATGATGTTAGAGCATCAGACGCCGACGCTGCTGCCACCGGCCCTGAACAACAGTAGCTGCTGGCCCGATGGCTCGACGAAGATGCTGTGGACGACCCCGGGGCCGGGGGAGCTTCTCCGCGCGACGCTCATACTCCTGCTCAGCCTCGGCATACTGTTTGCCAATCTGCTCGTCATTTGCGTTATCAACAGTCGCCGATACAGCAAATACATTCACGCACAGGTGAGCCGAATAACGATGATCTTCAAACAGTCTGTATTGACGATCAAACGATTTCACGCATTCCGCACGGTTCCCCGTCATAGTGGAGGGAAGTCAATCGCGAGACCGTGGTGAGGAGGGATACGGAGAGGGGGGTTCTTGTATTCGCGCTGCCGAAGCACCAGCGATCGTGCTATGAATTCATTAGCATCGGATTACACATTTATGACTGGCGCGTTCCCGTTCTCATTCCGTGGCCCGGATGCTCTCTCCTTCCTCGTCGGCGTGCAGTGGAGATCGAAACCATTCCACGCTGCGTTGATGGTTAGCGGGGTCGTCAGCACTTCTGCAGTCATTGGCCGCACGACGGCGAATGACGTACGAAACGTGCTGGACGGAAGGAGACGGTGATGTGCCAACTTCTGGAAACGCGTTTGGGGAATCGTCTTGTTCCTGGAACCCTTTCATTCTCGCACCGCGGGGATTCTCGCTCCCTCTGTCTTGGGCACAGGGAATACATAGGGAAGGCTAGAACTACTACTGCTTCGAGTCGTATTCGCTCCCAGCCAAAACCGGCGGAGCTCATGAATATGCAAATACCGAAGAGCCTACTGAATACAGGTGGATACAGGGCGACTCGGCGTGAACCAAACTCCTCCAGGGCTGCCTCTTCGGTCTGGATCCCTTGAGACACACAGACTTCGGAACGTTGTTAAAAACAACCGTCATCGAAAGCGATGAGCATTCTGGAAACTGCTTTGGAAGCGGAAGACATTGACGAGCCTGGAGGCTAACGGAGGAAGGGCTGCACAGTTGGCGCAGAAATGAAAAAAGGGACTCGTTAGGGCTCGAGTATTGCTCTCATGGACCCATTCACAGTCGCGAATCGCGACTCGAGTAACCAGCGACAAAAATGCCTTTTGACAAGCCCGACTAAAGTGCCTCCGGGTGTGCCAATGAGTTTTTCTGGAAAATCTTGTTCTACCACATTTTGTTCTGCAATCTGCTGAGTCAATGGATTGCCGACGTAATGGCATCAGTTTGTATTTCATTTGGCATCTTTAGGGTTTTTTTTTGTGTCTTGGAACGTGTACGGAGGTCATGCTCGTTGACTGCTTTCCCAAGGGAAGCCTGAAGTCACGACTTTGAATACGGTCATTAGCGAATCGATAAAATCTCTGGACGTCTCTTCTTTTGCAGCCTAAGTACCTGCTGACGAGCCTCGCTAGCAACGACCTTGCAATCGGAGTTCTCGTTACACCGTTCGGCTTCCTACCGGCCGTTTATGGCTGCTGGCCGTACGGCGAAGTCGTCTGCCAGATTCAGGTAAGCGAATTACGGGTATGCGCTTCTAGGTATACATTTCTGGCGAGCACGGGCACTCAAAAGAACTTTAAGGTAGTATTAGCACAATGACTGATGCCGCCTAAGTTCGAGAGAAAAAAGACAAAGATTACAAACACTTCTCGATGAGAAAAAAATCTGAAAAAATTCTAGCATATAA
>JAPYZD010003502.1:0-12938 GCA_030522725.1 Ichneumoninae sp. B BG-2022a
GAGAGCGGGGCAAAATGGGCAACGGGGCAAAACGGGGTTTTTGGGCAAAACTAAATTTTCCAATCATTTTTGGATCGGACAAGGTGGCAAAACTGGGCAAAAAAGCCTTATGTATCCGATAAGACGAATTCGGGCATCCAAAAATTATTGGACTATGACGTTTTGCCCAAAACCCCGTTTTGCCCCGTTGCCCTATTTTGCCCCGCTCTACCCTACACGATGCTTAGAAATATATGTCGATAAAAAAACAAAATTATCAAAATTAGCACCCTTCTAGATTCCGCAGTAAAAATATGACTCGTCCAAAATAGTAGACAGTTTGTACTTGGATATAAAAAGTCAACGACATTGGCCGTAACTGTAACTGGCTTTATTCGAACAAAGTGAAGGGACGTGCATAGACGAACCCGTCTGGCATCCAGTATCGCTTAAGTGAACAAGCCGGACATCGTTTCGCACGAGATCACGAAATAGAATTCGCAGTTAATTACGCGGAAGAACCAAGTGTAAAGTCACGAAGGAGAGAGAGAGGAAGCGAGGGATAGAGAGAAATTGGAGTCGTGTGTTGGGCGGTGGGAGAGCTTTCGATAGGGCCAGGGACTTCCGGTCTGACAGCCGGTAAGCTGCTGGCAGCAGGATATCGCGTTCGTGCCTCGACTATAGCTGATCGAGGATCGTTTTCCCCGACCCTATACACACTGGGGTTTCTCGTACAGCGTAGGATAGGTAAGTTCGCCCGATTGTGTAGCAACCCCCTCGCCGCCTGGCTCTCGACGGGGTAGCCAGAGAGAGGTGCAGAGCAGCACTATTACTCCCTTTGCGTCTCTTCGTTTCTCTCTGCGCTGCTGCTGCTGCCTGCCCCGTTCTCCCGTTCACCGATCGCTAATTAAATTGGACGCTCGGTCGGTGTTTGGCCAATCTCCTTACACACTACGTGTGTTCCTAAATTGATAAAACTCCCTTGGAGAGAGCCGAGAAATTGGTGGAGAAACTTACTTCCTCTCTCGCTCGCTCCCACATTCACTCCTATTATATATATGAGTTACGTACTATATACGTGTGCATATACATATATACATATATATATATATATATATACATACGTATATATACGTAGTACGTAATTCATCCGGCAAATTTACTTCGGTACGCGAGCCCTTCTCACGTTCTTATCCGCCATGTACTTTCGACCAAGAGGAATCGTGACTAATCGAAGTTGATTTATCGGCCAATCGATTTACACCTTCGGACGATTATCTCTAAGCCACTTAATGAAATAACAGCCAGAAAATTTCGTTGAACACAATTTTTTGGGTTAAAAAAATTAAACCTGCCAAAGCTATGTTTTTACTTGAAGAAACTTAAAGAATGACAAAGACAATTTTTATTAGAACGGTATTTTGTCTCAGAACTCAATAAATATCTACGTCCATAAATCACCTATGAGGTAGATGTGAAAAAAAGGTCTTCAACTTTTTTCCCCCACTTCCACAGTGTGACTTTTTAATTATTCTCTCGAAAGTAAGTGAAGAGCCTTTTCGCTTTATGTGCCGGAGGATGAAGTAGAAAGAGGCGAGGAGTACAAGAGATAAGGGCACGCGACGTTCCGGGATCAGGAGACGAGCACTTGCGAAAAATAAGCATAATACCTCGCTGCGAGCCCGCGCAATTACTTTCGTGCGACGGACTTTTTATTCCCGGCGTGGCAAAGTTCCGGAGCCAACATCCTGTTCTCGCTACCGTTAAGATACACACACAGGCCATAGTGCGGTACTAAGGTTTGGCGGGGCGGAGAGGGACGGAGAGAGAATCCCGGATAGAACGTTCACGACACACCGTGTGCGCATTTATGCGCGCAGCGTTGAGGCAACTCGCTCTTACCGCATACAAAGCAGCCGAAGCGGCAGCACCATAGGAGCATCCGCTGCTCTTGGCCGACGAAGAGAACAGGAGTTGGCTAGACGTGTAGGTGCTTCGGCCCGAAGCTCTCTAACGCTTCTGTGGAGAACGAACCAAGATTGAGTATGCCCGAGAATATATAACTTCTCCTCGCGCCACTCCCCCGGAAAATGGCTCGATGCTTCGTCGTCGGGCCTGCCTCTCCCGCTCGACTGACGGATGAACCTCGTTAATTTCATAATATTTCATATAATATTTCATGGGGGTTCACTCCGCTCTCTTCGCGCCTCTCTGTCTTGTTCACCTCCGGCGAATTCTCGAGATGGCAGAGATCGTGACGAAAATTGTCGAACGCTTTTTCCGTAGGCGTAGGGAAGAACGAGGCTCGGGACAATCAGAAGAAAAAAATGTATTTTACGGCTACCGTTTATTTGGTTTAAGTAAATAGTTACTTAGGGTAAAAGTGCGGAATATGGCCCGGTCCATATATCATAGATTTACGTGTTAATGAAGGTGGACCATATTCACCACTTTTACCCTAAATGAAGTAAATAGTTACTTAAATCAAATAAATATTTATTTGAAGCAACTAAATATTTTACTTAAACTAAATAAACGGTGGCCGTCAAATATATTTTTTTTTCTGGGTGTATGCGGGAGTTTTCTCAAGTGGTATGTTCTGTGCTTATTGAGGAGTACTCGGAGTATGGTCGCCGGTTAAAGCCTTCCGAAACAATTTTAATCATTATTATCGAGGCACATAATGAGGTCGACGAGACATCGGTATAATGTTATCGAAGAACTCAATTTGGGACACAGCCCCACCGCTGAGGAGCAGTGTGCGGTGCGGCAGATGACAGTCTGCTGAACCGTGTGAAATATGAAATACATCATTTTTTACTTTCTGTTTTGCAGGGTTTGTTGTGTTGTTGGGTTGTTGTGTTTTATCGTATATGTTTACACACATGTGCGATAAAACATGTGTTATAGCACGTGTACGATAAGACACATTTGGTACACTCCACCCTTCGGAATTTCTTATTTTCATGACACGAAAATCGATGTTTGCCTGTATTACGGTCGTATCTCTGCCTGCACAGTTATGTGTTCTCATGAACATTTCACGGGGTAGAATTGTGTTATAGGATAGGCGAATTGTAGGTAGAGAATACGAGTGCGGAGAGAGAGAGAGAGAGAGAGAAAGCGTGCACGAAGGAGAGCGTTGAGAATGAGAGAGAGAGAGAGAGAATATGCGGCAAGAAGTGAGCGAAGGCATTGTTCACACGTCACACAACTATTGACGAAGATCAATTCTTGACAATTATTCATTTTTATATTTTTTGTTATTGTATCATTTCATTGTTTCTTTTTACATTCATTTCCACTAATATCAGACTAAACTTTCTTTTGATTTCTTCCTTTTATTATATTTTCCACTGCTAAGATACCCTATTCGTTATAACTGAGCGCCAGGATTTTTTTTCATTTTTTTTACACCGTGAAATTTGATGCAAAGCTCAATTGAAAAATATGCGTATATAACACGCAGTTTCCTCGCTCTTCCCTAAGCCTCAATATACGAAGCTCGCCTCAATATGCGAATCTCTTCTCCACTGGATTATTTAATTTTTTTCTTTTTTTCAGATTCTGGATTTTGTTTCACAGAGGCAAAGCGCTCGCGGTTAAGAATACATTGTCGGGTCACTCGAGACGCTGCTTATCGGATTATTTGTCAGTGGGATGAAAGCATAAGGGTGGGAAAACAGAAAGAAGTTGGCGACGAAGGTAAAAGCGAGCGAATGCTGCGAGAAAAAAGTAAAGAAGAGAACGGAGCCGGGAGGATGATTGGGCTTGTGCGAAAAGTCTCGGGGAGAAAAGGCGAGAGAGAAAGGGAGAGTGAGAAGAGAGAGAGCGAGAAAGAGAGTGTCTCTGTCCCTGGTGCTAATATCAGGGGAGGTAGAGAGGATATTCTCTTACAAATTGTCTACTGTGCAAGCTCCGGGACGACGATGGACGGGGAACGGTGGACTGTATAGCGTTTGTGTGGGTGGATTTGTCTCCATTAAAGGGATTCAGGTTTTGTCGTACTCGAGTTCCGCTTGCTCCACCGGGCGACGCACGTTGCGAGTCTCTATACAGCGGGTGGATTTCGAGGCTGAACTATATCTTTCTCTGTTACGGGAAGAGATACAGGAAAGATAGATGAAAAGAGAAAGGAAAAAAAAGAAAAAAAAGTATAGGGCACTGCATTTTTACGGACTGTCGAGAAAGAAAAGATGTACGAGCGATTCTCTCGCTATTCTTCGACCTCTGACCATTGGCGAGACTACTACGATGACACTGCTTTTCAGCAATCTGAGGGGGCAAAAAAGGCAACTTGCATGTGAGTAAGATTAAATCTGAAGCTCCTCGATTCAGTTGTCGCAATGCATTCTCTGGTGAATTGAGATTGCTTTCGGAATCGATTTATTAAACGTACCAGCGTGCCGTTGTATGAAGTTTAAAACAAGAATGGGTCTTAAGAAGATATAATTTTTTTGTATCCCTTGATGTACAAATAAAAAGGAAAAAAAGGTTTTCGAACAATTTTTTTTGTAGATCGGAGAATAAGACGTGGCAGAGCTCCGAAGTATATAATTTCGAAAAATTATCGTAAAAAAAATAGTAAAAATGCATTGGTAGAAAAATGAAAGAGAGAAATAAACGTCTTTAGGGATTTTTTGCCCACGTCGATGGGCCAGCCACCGCAAATTGCCAAAGATTTTTTTTGCCGATGCAGACATCGTCGAGATTGTTCTCATGAAAGGCTTCCATCATCCGCCACGCGTAACTAGCCAAACATCGACCGAATAAAACAGCTTCGATACCCTTTCGATAAAAACGCAACCAGAACAATTATTTATTTAACGGACGCCCGCCGATAAATATGTGTTTAGTAAAAATAAATAAGTATTTAATTAAATACATAGTTTAATTGTATTAAATAAATATTTATTGGGTCTAAACAAATATTTATTCGATTTAAATTAATATTTATATGGCCTAATAACTATTTGATTGCGGCGCGCCCATCATATAAATTATTTTTCTAGGTGCGATACATTTCATGACATAGTGGGCGTATGAAAAAAAAAAAGGTGCACATTACTGCCCGACAAAAACATAGGCGAGCTTTATCATGACTTTTCTTTTTATTTTGTGTCACGAAGATCTGGAATGGATTATCGAGTGGCTGGAAGTAAATTTATATTCTCGCAAATTTTTGCGTTGCTCCGCATATATCTAAACGCGAATCTTTCGGGCGCATCTGCTGTCGTGGACGGGGACCGGGTTGGATGAGCGAGTGGCAAAATGACAGTCACATGGAGGTGAGACAAACGACGCGAGTTGGCGCCGAAAACGCGGATTTGCTCGGCTGCATGTGCACTGAGCGACAGAACTGTGCATCCACGAGAGAGAGTGAGTGAGCACTAAAATAATAGCCGGTGGGCGACACCGATGTCCCGGACGAGGGAGCGAATCGTCGACACCTCTTTGACAAACGGGATTCGATCTGTTATGTCGGCTGTCCACCTTGGCGAATATGGAATATGGCGACGACATGGAATTAGGTCGAGAGATATCCAGAGCTCCATTCGGCGTCTCCGCGATTGTCACTCTGTCATCTAAAATTATCGTAACTGTGCACATTATCGAAGACGTTCGGGTAAAGCAAAAAATAAATTGTTAAAGAAGACTGGGAGAAGCATCCAGTAAATAACATTACATCGCTTCAAAGATATTACCATAGCACACAGTACACCCAGAAAAAAGATTTATTAAAATCAAATAAATTTCGATCTTCCAATGACGTTTATTAACATAAAAGAAATGTTTACTTGCCTTAACAAAATCGTTATTAGATTCAACTAACGATTATTCTTTAGTGTAAGTAAAAAAATATTCAAAGATTTGTACTTTCAAATAAATGTTTATTAGCGACGATGAAATAATATATTTGTACGTCACTCCCAGAACAGTAATTTATTTCAGGGCCACCGTTTATTTGGTATAAGTAAAATATTTATTTGATGTAAATAAATATTTATGGAAAAAACTGGCATCAATCCGATTATAAACAGGTTGGGCTATCTCACTCGCCAATTTGCAAAAGATAACCTCGAAACCATAGATCAGCTCTGCGTTCAACGAACACCACATACTATTCCGCAACACAAATTCCCCACACACACCATATACGAAACCATCGAAAGAATGTACAACGAAACACCATAGGCAATAATCGATAACCAATATTTCTCCACACAACTACCGTATCTTATACCAAAACCAAGAGAAGCTCGAGCTGAAGGGCTCCGGTCGATGGCTCATTGGCATTTTTGTTATTTTTATACTGTTACACTGTATGAGCTACAATATGTATATAAAAGCCGTTATGTATCGTCAATATTTATAACAAAATGTCAATAAATATACGTACTACTACTACTACTAAATATTTATTTCATTCAAGTAACTATTGACTTAGTTTAAATAAATTTAAGTCAAATAAATATTTGTAATAGATAGGCAACTCGTCGGTTTGTTTTTATGAAATTCCGTGTACTTTAAGCTGTGTACCTCGATCGTATTGTGGTTGTGGAATGAGTCCTGGAAGAACCAACTTCGAGATTGATCATGTTATGAGTATAACTAATGTACGACGTGGTCTGCGAAATCGTGCGTCGATGACGAGTCTGTGTTTTATTATTAAATAAGTATTTAATAATAAAACATTGCTTGTGGACGCTTCGTTAATAGTAAAAATGACTTATTCAACAAAAAATTACTTTCTGCGTTATTCATTTATCACAATTATTCCCATACGATCAAAAGTGACAGGTCTGTCACGAAATAAATAAATAAATTATTTGACATAAATGTCTGTTTATTAGATGCAAATAAAGTTGATTAAATAATAAGAATGGTACGCTCAACAAAATAAATATGTTATAAATTAATCGACACTCTATTAGGTTATGAAGTAAATAAAATATTTTCTTCGTCCTTAATAAATTTTCTTTGATCGGAATAAACTTTTTTCTGGGTGTAGGAAACTAGTGCGCCACCTATAGTAGGAAGTACACGATTTATAAGAATCTTTCTTAGATATTATGGTAAAAATTCTTGGATAATCTGAGACTTTCTGCTATGGCAATATTTCTTAGATGATCGGTAGTTTTTACCAGATCCTTCTCTCATTGAAGTTATAAATGTCAGTCACTTCATCGTTTCACTCCGATTTTCTTTTCTTCTTCGCTTAGACCGGACACCGAGCTCGTTCGGTTTGAGGGTCGATGTATAAGGAAAATAAATCGGTCGGCTATTCCGTGGGTCAGTATTCCATCGGAACTCTGTCGTCGCTTTGAGACACGACGAAAATGACGGCACGTGGCTGCCGCGGTTAGATAAGCTCAAGGCAAATTTGCTCTGGTTACCGCGATCGCGCGGGAGCGCTCTCGCTCTCTCGCGGAATACGAGTCGAAATACGGTTACATTACTTTTGAGCACTCAAATATTGGCTCAATCGATGGCAGTTTCGCTCTAGGGGTGGACTCGTGTCCGTGAACGAAGGACGACACTACGAATAAAGATGAAGGGGTGTTTGAAACTCGAAAAGAAAGAAAAAAAATTGAAGACACGGAAGAGGAAGGGTATAAAATTCGCACCGCGAAGAGACCTCGAGGGGGTGGCTTACGCCGGGGCTAGCTGTTGGAGAGTACACGAAGTAGTACGAAGCCGAGTACGGGACGACGGGCGGAGAGCTCGCCGAAGGATTTGAGAAATTAAACTTTCCACCGGGAAGAACGCTCGGACGGCAGGAGCTCGTCGCTCCTTACAATCCTCGACTGGGCTCAATGCCAAGACCTCTCGAAGTTTGCTTTGATTGCGAATAAAAAACGCGAAGCACTCGAACGAGGAAGGGCGCGCGTTCGACTGTGCGCGACTGCTGCTCGAACCGAGAGGATGATTCTGGTCGACTGTGCAAATCAATAACCTCCAACGGAACGTTTATAGTTCATTCTTCGATGGCCACTCGAGAGAGGGATCGCTCGCGTACCGGGCACAATAAATTTCTATGGGAGAAAATTGGCGTCCATCGGGCGTCCATTAAGAGCCAACGAATTCCAACCTATCACACGGCAATTTATGGCCGATTTTTTTTTATATTCAAACGGGAGCAACTGAAGTGAAAACTCCCGAGTTACTTTTTAATACGGTAGTTTGCAGATATCGGCATCGCTAATTGCTTCAATTTTTTTATACTGACATATGTGTTGTTTTAGGAAGTGATTACCCGATCTCCGCTCTTTTGAACGACGGACTTATTTATTTGTCACTATTTTCTCCTAGTGAATGTATAGCTTTTATGACATCCATTAATTCTGGATTCGAGAATGCTGTCTTCCAGTGCCTTCTTGAAATTGCGTTTGACATCGAGGCTGTATTCCATCATGGCTGGTGCATAATTTATCATCGTAGTCGTACCCTCGCGCGCGGGATGGCGATGTTGCATTTCTAAGCTCTTCAAAAGCTCGCGAGCAAAGATAAAGAGGCAAAAGAAGAGCGAATATAGCGCCTGGAGAGTGCGCTTTTCTACGGTAGTGTTTGTACGATGAAAAACACTGTCAAAGGTCTCTCGCAGCTTCAGTCATCGAGATACTACCGTCGAGATATCGTTAAACGTTTGAAGCACGCTTTATATACGGCTTCCACGTCTTGGCGTTCAACGGCTTCGACTCTCGGCTCTTCCGACTCCTTCAATGGTGTCCTCTTCTCGGGCCACTTCATTAAGAGCCTTGAACGCTAATTGCGATTCTCAAGACGTCGACTATCCTCTCTCCTTCAAAGTCAAAGAGTTCACGATGGTGTTTTAAAGTATTTTGCTCCTTATCTCTTTCTCTATTGACTCAGAATTATTTCCTAATTGAAATGAAAGCACCATTTTTTTCTTCTGGGCACACACAGTAAAAATGATTTGTTCTTTTCGCAACAATTGGTTAGTCATAGACTCCCGCGACTCTAGTTGCTGTTAATTTCACGATAAAAAATTGTCGATGACGGTACGAAAAAGCAAAAATACAAATTTTCATATCGCTTCGTCATAAAAGTTGAGAATTGAAATTTTCATATCGCTTCCTCATAAAAGTTGAAAATAGCAATTTTCATATCGCTTTCTCATAAAAGTTGAAGATCGAAATTTTCATATCACTTCCTTATCAAATTTGAAAATTTTTATTTTCATATGGCTTTCTCATAATGTTCTTGTATTCGCGAAGCTTCCTCTATGAGGAAGCCAAAAATATAGAAGATGCTTTCTATATCATTACCTACTAAAGTTGCACCTACTATAGTTGTAAGTTAAAACATCTGTATTAATTTCAGCGCTCGACACATATTTTAAGGTAACAATCTTTATACTCACTATCAAGCATTTATTGTAACAATACGAAAATGCACACTATTAAAAAAATGTTTCTATCCACGGAAGAATATAAAAGTATGTCAAGAGTAAACTCTGCACCGCGTCCGAGAAAACAACGTCTCACGTTTCTCCATTGGCGTCGCGTTGCGGCGAACTCAAAAAGGCCAGAGCAAAAAAAGACAGGAAGAACGACGACGAAAGCTAAGAAGCGAACCGAAGCGAAGTCGAAGCGAACCGAAGAAGACACGCAGGAGAAACTATAGAAAGGGACAAGGCGGCATCTCTCGAACGGACGAAAATACGGCCTGAGAGGAAGACGCCGCGAGAGGCTCGTGTACGGTAATCGGTCGTCTTGGCTGCTTGCCTCACGCTCGATAAATAACTTTTCCTTTACCTTAGACTTACCCTGCCTTTATCTTTTCCCCGCTAGAAGGTTGTCAAATTATTTATTCGCATTTTCTCACGCTTTCTGAAAATCGATTCTTCCAGCCTTCGTGCTCCATTACCATTTATCATAATGATATTTACCCGTTATTAATTTTGTAAAAAAAAAAAAAAAAAATGGTACCGAATCGGAAAGCTCGAGTATCGAATTTAGATCGGAGGTTGTTTTTTCACCGGGTAGCCAAGCAGCGGCCGCAAATAACTCTTGGCAGCCGCGGCACGCCCAAGCATTGGCAGTTGACACTTGTTCGAGACCGTTCGGTAGGAGAATCGATCACTGGATACCTCAGCAGGCACGTGTCGGCCGTTCGGCTATATGCAACGTGTATAGAATATACAAGGCATTGTACTGTTAGTGTGGCAGAGATTGCGAAAAAGTTAACCGCTCGCGAAACACAGGGGAGGTTTGATTTTTCCACGAAACGTCGAAGGGTGGAAAGCCCCGGGTGGAACTACGGAGCTGCTTGCCAGGGAGGGAGTCGAAAGCTCGCGGAACTCCTTCACCGTCTTTCTCTGTACAACAGCTTTTCGAGCCTCCTGGCGCCTTTCTTCTCTTTTTAGCGCGGCCAGAGGTACGTCTCCTTCCCCAACGAAAGCCGCCACCACTTAAGGACGATTAATAGTGCTTCAGTGATTAATAGCAAGAAGGAGCACGCTAAGAGCCGTCCGACGATCGATAACAGCACTCCTTAGGGATGAAGCGAGACATGAACAGGGGTGTAGTTTGAAAGGAATTAGTTTAAAAAAAGCAAGTAACGCAAAGCCTCATCGAATTAAAAGAAAAAAAAGAAAGCTCTTAATTTTCGATCGACAAATGGAGAAAAAAGTAAACTAAAGTTAAGCGGATTTAAAGAAAGAAACATCTTAACTCGCTCTCCAGGAGACACTGGGAAGGTCGTGAGCTAGTTTCGATCTTCGCGTAGAAAATGAAAGAAGCGATCGTCTTTGGTGGGTTTCAATTTTCCATCGTTGAAAGGAAACGATATTATTAATTAAGAAAGTAAAAGCAACGGCCCTTTCCCGCATTCTCCTTTTCTTATTTCCACCTTCACCGAAGCTTCCGAAGCTTGTAACAGAGATCGGACCGATTGCCGCACAGAGAAGACTCGGTACGTCTCAAACGTGAATGAAAATCTTCGGGAATCCTACGTTGGACCGGAAAGGAAGAGCGGAAGGGTTTCTTTTTTCGCGCCCCGGGTTCGCCAAGGAGCCGCTCGTGTTCGATATCCGACCAACGCTATAAAATGGGAGTCTCTCGGTTTCCCACACTAAAACACACATATATATGCACTGACTCACACATACTCTATTGATACCAGTGAGCCAATTGGAGCTTCTCGTGAAGCTTGTGGAAGTCGTACGAGGACACAGCGACAGTAGACACGACTCTGCACTTCTCTCTAATTGGCATCCATCCGGAGATTCTTTCACTTGGCCGCTAGAGGTAGGAGTTTCGTGATCGTCGTTCTTGGTCGGCGTCGTTTCGAAAGAACAAGGCGGATCGAACCTCTTCGGAAGAGAGACAGAGAAGAGTGGCAGGGGAGCGTCATCGCGACCGAGTGTGTCGATTAAACGGCGCAATGTGAGTAGATGTACGGGTATAGGAGGTTGAGCCGTGAAGAGTCCATCGGAGTCTAGACGTCGTAAAATCCATTAGCCGACGCCCCAGCGCGCCAGTCTTTAGCTTCTGTGTCCCACTCCACTGACCACGACTAAATTTCCTTCGTTCGATATAACTGTACAGTGTTCTGTTATCTCGAGGCACATATATATATGCTTTTTTCTCATCGCCAATAAGTATGTCATTCGAACCTAGGTTTTCCGGGGAAACTCCGGTAATTTTTTTTTTCACCTTCTATCCAAACGAAGTTTGAGTATAATTTCTGGCCAAGTAGGGGAGAGCGGAGCAAAATAGGGTTTTTGGGCAAAACTAAATTTTCCAATTATTTTTGGATCGGACAAGGTGGCAAAACTCGGCAGAAAAGCCTGATGCATCCGAATAGCCTGATGTATAGGCCTGATGTATAGGGCGAATTTGAGCATCCAAAAATGATTGGAAAATGACGTTTTGCCCAAAAACCCCGGTTTGCCCTGTTGCCCCATTTTGTCCCGCTCTACCATATATGAATACCGGGATGTAGGGTAAAAATGGTGAATATGGCCCACCTCGATTAACACATAAATCAATGATATATGGACCGGGCCATGTTCCCCACTTTTACCCTAGCTCGAATAAATAGAATACATGCATCGACACTTGACATTTGTGTACATTGATTCGCAGCATGTTTTTCACCTGGATCTGGGCCCGAGCTTAAAAACCCAGAGCAGCTTCGATTTCAGGACTTGTTCTATTCATAAACGCAATCAGAAGGGGGTGATCGCTGCTGTATCCGCTTGTATCGAAGTATGAGGGTTTGTGCGAAGGCGTCCATCGGACTGTGCTGGAGTACAAGAGAGGGAGCGGGAGATGAATTAGGTTGAGGGGGATAACCGTGAAACCCGAAGGTACGAGTCGCGATCGCGAAGAGGTCCAACGTTTGCAGCTAGTCAATATTTGCATACGCTTTCTGATCCGTCGCCTCGTCGCTTGTCGAGGAGCGGGGGTGGAGGGAGGCGGATGGGGATCAAGAGAGCGTCTACTCCGAATACGCCATGCCCTGGGTGGGATTCCTTCGCCAATAATACCGTACGATCGATCAGCCGCTCGCTACACGCCCCCATTCCAACCCGTCATTCCCTTCTTCTTCGGTAATCCCCCATCGAGAAAGATAAATAATATCTATTTGTTTCGGAGGACCACGACGCTGAACTCTTCCTAATGATCCCCTGTCCAAGTCTTTACGTGACTCTTGAACCTTTTTCTCCACTTTTTTTTCCCCACTGACACGCTCCGAGCCGCAATCCGAACAGCCACCCTATGCGTTCGCTGTTCCTTTTTTTTGTCTACGCACACTCCGTCGAGCTGTATCGCGAGTCTCCTATTGCCGGAACTAAAGTGAGGGTTTGCCGGACCGTAAAAACACGTTCAGCCTAATGGTCATCGTATTTCCCCGAGGATGAGGGCACCCCACGGGCATGAAAAAAAAAAAACTGTCCGGTGATGGGAGGACTTTTGCCGGCTTGCCGC
>JAPYZD010003503.1:0-12938 GCA_030522725.1 Ichneumoninae sp. B BG-2022a
TAGTACTTGAAGTACTTTGTAGTACTTGAAGTACTTTGTAGTACTTGAAGTACTTTGTAGTACTTGAAGTACTTTGTAGTACTTGAAGTACTTTGTAGTGCTTGAAGTACTTTGTAGTGCTCGAAGTACTTTGTAGTGCTCGAAGTACTTTGTAGTGCTCGAAGTACTTTGTAGTACTCGAAGTACTTTGTAGTACTTGAAGTACTTTGTAGTACTTGAAGTAATTTGTAGTACTTGAAGTACTGCGTAGTACTTCAAGTACTGTGTAGTTCTTCAAGTACTTTTTTAAATACTTCAACTACTTTTTAGGAAAACGGTGCAAAGTAATTTATTTGCACATGGTTTCCTCATTTACTACAATAGTGTGCATAACTTTCCTCATGAGGAAGCCAAAATCGATCAATTAAGTTTCTCATAGAGAAAGCTAAACTCAAAATTGTAATCAATGAGGAAGCCATATGCAAATTATTGTGCACCTTTTTTTAAAGCCTAGATAACACTTACGGGGAAGTGAAACAGCTGTCCGTGCGAGAGAGGTAGTTGCAATTTTCAATGGTGCTAATTTTTTTTAGAAAAAAAAATGAATTCGGGCGCATGCAAAATTACTATGCGCGTCCGGCTCGAATTTGCTTTTTCCTAAAAAAAAAAAATGAGAAAAATTGATTACAGTTTTCATTACCGACCGCGATATTTCACTTCTCGTTAACGCTACGCACCTAATTGTGAAAAGTATTTGAGAAATACTTCTACTAAAAAAAGTACTTGAGAAATACTTCGAGGACTTGTGATATTTTATACTTAAAGTATTGTTTGGTACTTTTCCCAGCTCGACGCCGTTGAATAAAATTTTAATGCATATTTTTTTATGTTTCAGGAAGCCGCTACGTCGACGCAAGAAGGCTCGACCGACAGTTCCTCGAGTGACAAAATCATGATAGCTCTCCATAAAGAGGCCGAATCGACGGAAATCGTGATAACCGACGAACTCGAGCCCATCGAAGGTCCCACGGCGACTCACGTCACGAACGAATGAACGTTTTCGGCGTGATGTTTTTCTTTTTAACAATGTTTAAAAAAACACGGCAAATCATGGTTGATGTGATTCGATACAGTGAGAATTCTCAATCGTCGAACCCTTGTACAGCAAGATTGAGTATTGATCGAATGATGAAAAAAATAAGGAACACGTTAGAATTTGCAACTATCAGTGTTCGGAGAATGAAATTTTCTCGGAGAGAGATTATTTCAGCAATGTCCAATCTATATTTTTATAAGGAAAAAAACCTATGTATGATTATGTATATAATGTATATGATGTAAAAAGACCCACGAAAGATTTTACAGAAGAAAATTTTACACATATAAACGTTTTTTCAACGTTACAATAAATGTTATTTGTAATTATTTACCTTCAGATGAAGAAAAATAGAGAATTTTTCTTTCTGAATAACACGAAAATTACGATATGGATAATCATGGTGTGCGGCGGTCGTTGAAGTCCTTGAAGTCCTGGAGCTGCTCTTGAATTTTGTAATTGAAAAAGTTCTGCAATATCCTTGAATTTCATTTAATGTCCCCAAATTTTATTTTCCTCCGAAATGTTGATCTTGATTCAAAATGTATATTACTAGAGACCATCCTAAAAAAATGTGTAGCTCAATTTCGCTGAGATATATACGAGGTATTCCATACCAAATCGACTTGCATCTGACTCGCCAAATCTTGGATTTGGTCCGCGATTTTGTATACAATTGAACCAACTCTAAAAAGCACTCAGATAGTCTCTTTATTTTTTTCAGATTTTTTATAATTATTCATTACTAAAAAAGGAATTTATTGATTGTCACTATTTAAAAATCCGAAAAATTCTGAAAAATCATGTGTTACATAGAAGCATTTTTTCAATTTGAGGCGGATTGGGCCGCCGTAATCTTCTATTTTTTCATTTTTTTTTCCTCGATAAAACTGAACAAAATCGGTCTATTATAGGTTATCGCTTGACCATTTTTAGATACAATACTGCATTTTCTGAAATTTTTTCGAAGTTTTCATTTTTTTTTAAGTAAAAAAAAATTCGGAAAGATTGAAGAAATTTTCAAAAATGTAGTGTTGCATCTAAAAATGGTCAAGCGATAGCCCATAATCGACTAATTTTTTCTTCTAATTCTTTTCATTTTTTTTTTACGAAAAAAATTATCAAAAACGTCAGCCCACTCCAGTTCAATTCTTAAAAGTTCTTACATGTGACACATGATTTTTCACATTTTTTAATTGTAGACATCAATAAATTCCTTTTTTAATTATAAATAATTGTAAACAATCTGAAAAAATCTAAAAAAATATCTGCGTGCTTACGAGAGTTAGTCCAATCATATAAAAAATCGCCGGGCAAATCGAAAATGTAAAAGATGGATTTGGTATGGAATACCTCATATATACATTTCGTGTACAGTGAACTTTTTTTTTACCGATTTCAACAGAAAGGAAAACTGTTATCTAAGTAAATGTTATTTCGTACGTCACGCACGATATGCATATTTTAATTTTTTTTTATAAATGTCCTACCACAACCCGGCAATGCCCTGGAAATCGTTCTCGCATGTCCTTCAATTTTGTACGGACTTTTTACTGGAACACCATGATAAGGAGAGGGATAATAATCGTGGTCGACCTTTCTATGAAAAATAATATTTCATTATATTCAACGTTATTATGCACTGAATACATTGTAATGCGACATGCCAGCATCGCACCATCACGCGTTCATTACAAATGGAATAGTCAGTCTTGTTCCTTCTAAAAAGGATATTCTGTTCCAAGAGTTTTCTTTTTTCGTAAACTTTTCATAGTTAAATAAGGAAAAAAAAACCAATTACATTATTGGAAATCTCCAGGGAAACCGGAGATTGACATATGTACAGTACGTCGTTAATTCGTTCTATATATTAATATTTCCAAGTTCTCTTAATTTTTTGTTCTTTTTTTTTCGTTTTGCGATATAGCTCTATCTTAGGTAAAGGAGACGATACAGAGATAATCTGTAAAATTTCGTGAGGAAGTTCTGTCCGCAGTCGGCAGGAAGAATAGACGATAATAGAAAAACAGGAAGAAAAAAAAGAAAACCAATACAGCAAACACACTTTTGCAAACGGAGACTGCGGATCTAAAAATCACGCGTGCATTTTCCGTTCGTTAGGTTGCACGCGTCACAATTGCTTATACGATTGTTGGCTAAGGTGAAAGCGAGCCATCAGATCTCGCTGGGCTCTGTGAATATTTCGCACCAGACGGGACAGTGACTGGAAGCCGGACCACCCCATCGCCATCCGTGAGGTATTCCCAAGTGGGTGAGCCCCTGTCTCACCACACGAGACACACCGGTGTCGAACAGTTTCTTCGAACCCTTGCCCCAAATTATTTTATCCTTGTACAATGATTTATCGGAATAAACGGCCGTGTTGCATTCGCTTAGTGCCTCGTTGTAAACGTTCGACGAATCGTCGGAGAGCGTGAAATCACCGAGAAATATCGCATTTTTCGTACTGGCGAAACGCTCGATTATTCTGTTGTCGCTCGACTCATGCATGTGTATGTTTATCAGAGTCAAATCGATTTCGTTTACCTGAAAAAATAAAACACGATCGAAATTATTACTTGTTGCACACAGTGTAAAAAAAAATTCGTATGAAATTTAACGATGCTTCACACGTACATTCCCAGCCAAAAGTGATCGATAGTGAGAATTTGAACACTTCCTAATGGTATAAAAATCTGAAAAAAATCGACTGTATTAAAAGTGTCAACTACATTAATTTTTGATAATAATCATGTTAAAAAGTTATTAACAAATTGCTAAAAAAATTGTTCAAGGAATAATCAGTAAACCTTTTTTCTCTCTTCAAATAGATTCATTGATTTTCTAGAAGTCATATGCATTTTTTCGGAATTTTCATTCATTTTTGAATGTTCCGTTTTGGAAATTATTTCAAGACCGTATCTATGTTACGCTTAGCGCAATCGCCTCGAATTTTTTTGTGTGTACTCTAGAATCGTGATACTGAAACGTATCCGAAATTCGAACCTCTATGTCAATTTTTCAAATTTGTGAAAAAAAAAATTGAAATGATAGAAAATTCTAAAAAATCAAAGAATTCATTTAAAATGAGAAACTAAAAAGTGGTCTGATTTTTTGTTGAACAATAATGTTTCCAATCATTTGTTAATAACTTTTTAGCATTGTTACTATGCAAATTCAACGGTATTGACATAATTAATACGGCTGATTTTTTACCCATTTTTAGTATGTCGCGTACTGAAATTTTCATCGATTTAAACTTTTCGTTGGGAATGTACGTGCGATGCATTCTTAATGTAGAGGTTTAAAAGTTTTTACGCAAAAAATTGTATAATAAACTTCATGTACAATTGTGATGAAAAATTAATGTTCAGTGTATTAAAAACATTGGAATTAATTTATTTTTAATAATTTACTTTAGTTTCACGGAAAAATAATGGACTTTTACAATGAAATTAAGGTTTACTTTTATTTCATTGTAAAAGTCCATTATTATGTATGATCAAAATTAAAGTATTTCGAAACTTTGTAATATACCGTGCACTCATTTTTCATTACAATTGTGCATGAAATTTAATGTACCAGTTTATGCATAAAAACTTCCGATTCGGTACATTAAATTCCACACGTATTTTTTTGACAGTGCAGATCGGAAGAAAACAAAAAAACAAGTTTCCTCGTCCGACGCTCACTTGAAAGATCATGGAGGCAAGAACCGGAAGTAAAACCGTCGTGGCCGGTGGTTGTTCTCTGAGCGTGATACACTTGTCTGGATTCGAGTCCCAGAGCACGGCCAGGCCAGCGCCGAGGTGAATAGATCGCCAGGCGCGTTGATTCTCGCGCCAATCTCGCACGCGCTTCAGACTCGGGGCGTTTAATTCTCTCGTCAATTTGTCGAGGGCCTCCTGACTCTTGACCTCTTGGAGAGCCATCAGCGAGAGCCTGGGACAGATTTATCGATACTCAATCATCGAGGCGCGATTACTCGATAGCTTCGAGCAGGCGGAAATGTTTGTACGAACCGATTTTCCAAAATAGTTCTACAAACGACTTCCATGACTCCGGGATTGCTGGCTTTGTCGATGTTGAACCCGGTCAAATTCCATGTCGCGAGCCTTATCGATGATTTGCCGAACGATTCCTCGGCGAATTCCGGCGGCACGCTCGGTCGCGGACTCGCGACGCTCAATAATTCCCATATCTCGTCTTCGGAAATTCCCGCATTGAACTCGGCGCATTTCTTCTCGTCGTCGTCGCGCAGACTGTAACAGAGGCAATTGCATTTGTATCGATAAAAATTTGTTCACTGTCCTCATTCACGTTTCCCTAGCGAAACTGGTGCAACGACGCATTCGGGGATGCATCGTGGTCGCAGGCGAGCAAATACAATGTTTAAAAAATTATAAATTTAATGTATTGAACTGGAAGTTATTATGCAAAAACTGGTACATTAAATTTATCATGAAAAAGTAATGGACTTTTGGAGTGAAATTAATGTAAATTTGTGGAAATAAAGCACGTTCATAGTAAAATTAAAGTTAACATTTCTAAAGTATTCAATATATTGTACGTTAATTGTTCATCACCATTGTTCATGAAATTTAATGTAACATTGTGATGAAAAATTAATATACTATTCATTGAAATCAAAGTAAATTATAAAAATTAAAATACTGTCATAGTAAATTTAAGGAATTATTAAATATAAAGTATTCCCCATGTTTTTAATATACTGAAGATTAATTTTTCATCACAACTGTACAATGAAATTTAACATACCAATTTGTGCATAAAAACTTCCAGTCTGGTACGTTAAATTTCACACGAAATTTTTAGCAATGTCAGTGTATGACGAAACTGCGGATACATTGGAATGAAACTGCTTGCTTTGTGCAAACTTTTAAACTTTATGGAACACTCATGGATTTCTCATGTACATGAGCGATCCTCATGCAACTACAAATCAAATAAATAAGACTGTACAACAATGATTGCAAGGGCTGCAGGAAATACAGCGGTAAAATCAAAACTGTAAACAAAAATCATATGCAATTTAATGCACCAGTGCTGGAAGTTTTTATGCAGAGAATTAAAATAAAGTATATTGGAATTTAAATTTCACGGACAATTGTGAAGAAAAAGTAACGTACGGTATATCAAAAACTTTACAAGAACTTTACTTGTAATAATATACTTAAATTTTACTATAATATTATTCTAATTCCAAAAATTTACTTTAATTTCTCTCCAAAAGTCCATTAATTTTTCATCACAATTGTACATTAAATTTAGCGCATCAATTTTTACTCTTAAAAACTTCCAGTCCGGTTCATAAAGTTCACAATTTTTTTTTTTATCAGTGAAGGTTTTAGACGAAGGTCATTCGAGTAGTCCATTCGGAGTCTATCAACGGTCACCTCAGTTCCGTTAGGGAATCCATAAAAAAATGTTGTATCGCCCCGTACATAATCGAAGCAACTAAAATTATTCCGAGCTATAAATACGGCGTTTCAAAAATAGCGGATAGCGAAACCGGCTCACATTCTCGACGGTGTCTTGTTGCGATGTGATCGAAGAGGCTGTCTCGATGTATTGTTGACTTTCGGAGTGCTGGAAGCCTGAGGTCCGATCCACGGCGACATTGTGCTCCCATTGCTCGGCGTCGGTGTTACGGAACCGTTAGAAATTCCGTTGAGTTTCAGGTACGGCTTTATCACAGCGAGACGATGCTTTCCCATGCCTCGTAGCTTAGCTAATTCGTCCAACGAGCGATAAGGTCCATACTTCAGTCGTCTCTCGACGATCCTCGATGCTAATTCCTACGAACACACACAAATTTCCATCAACGGAACGTCTTTTTGTCGAGAAGCTCACGGAAAAATATAACGTGCACCGAAACACAATTTCTATTTCATTAATTTTGCTTGCGTACGTGTTGCGAGACAAATTGCTCTCAAATTTTTTTTTGTTTTGTATTCGAATCGGTACGGAAGATAATCAGCCTCGCGGGAGCGGGTGCGGCGCATCTGTGGTTCGCTTGGGTCGAGGATGAAGGAGCTGACTTTGAAATACAAACGAAAAGCGTGAAAAAAGCGTAAATAAATCATAAATCTAAGGACAATCGTTTAACGTGTTTTTTTCTTCTTTTTCCTCGTTTACTCCGATTTGCGAAGAATCGAAGTAGACCGTCTCACCTGATTAACACCCGGGACTGCTTGGAGCGCGAAAACGCTTGCACCGTTGACGTCGACGACGCTCTCGCTGTTCCCGACGGAATCCATGCTTATGGACGCCCGCGAGGAAGTGCCGCTGGCACTTGCAGAAGGAACATAAACCTCCAGCTTGAAGAGTTCAAGCTTGTGAGCACCTACACCTGACACTAGAGCCAGGTCTTCTACTCTATTGAAGCGTCCTATCAATTGTCTGTGACTGACTATGTTGGCCGCTAGACTGCGACTTATGCCTGGAAGGGTCATCAGCTCTTCCTCGGTCGCTACGTTTACGTTGAGCTGCTCCACCTGATAACAATACGTCGACTTGAGGGAAGCGTGCAGATAGCTTTGCAATTATCAATGGTAATTTCGAGGGATCGGAAAGTACATAGTTTGTTCTCAAAACGCCCATCGTTGATCAATCGAATGTTACTGTTCTGTTGGTTGTTTTCTTTATTTTTTTTTATAGATGTATATTTTTTATTTAATTGCGTAAAAGTCGAACACGACGTTGATGTTGGAAAAATTGAAATTTTCATATTGCTTTTTCATAATGTTACTTTATTGACAAAGCCTCCTCTATGAGAAGGCCAAAAATATGGAAAAAGCTTTCTCATAGAAGAACCTTTGCGAATAAAGCATTATGAAAAATATTAGGAAAAAGCTATATAAAAATTTCCATTTGCAAGTTTTCTTTTCTCAAAAACTGTCTCATGTATCAAGTATCTGTTCAACTATTCCATGCCTCCTCTTTTCGATTCACCAATTGTAATTTCCGTGTAAAGGAATATTTCCATCAAATAAATTCTAAATTGCAATAATTGATGCTTCAGAAAATCAGAAAAATTTCAATTTGCTTCACTAAAATTATAATGAAATTTCATAAATTTGGCTCCAAAGCCAAAAGAGACTACACGCATGTTAGATAAAAATTCAAATGTACTATTTTCCTTGTAAAAATGATCAATATCAATTTCCCCCACATTATCCAAAATCACAAAATCAACCGAAGCAAGAAAAATTTCAGCAAAATTCTATTGTTATTCTTTTCGCAAAAAAATCTTTCTATCACGTATTATGCGTGCATCAAAATATTACATGCCACGTCTTTTCACCGCTTCTAATTCCTGTACAAACAAGTTAGTCCCTCGAATAAATGAAAATCTAAAGTACAAGTAATCGGTTGATGGAAGGTGTATAGACATCGTTACTACATTAAAATTATTATATTCGTTGTCACCAACTTAATATTATTTATCGTTATAAATTTGAATTAAATTTTATATATGTTCTGAAGCCGGAAGAGGAAGCGCATGACTGTACGCTAATTAGAAAAATAAATAAAATGTACTATTTTCTCTCGAGGAGTAAAAAGGAGCAATCCGTGAATAAATATCAATATCAATATCACTATCTCTACGAACGTCAGCCGAAACGAATGTACCTTCCGATCCCCGCGTTCGGGACTCGTATTAATCGCGCAATACCTTGAGCGTCTCGTCCGGAAAGGAAAAAGTGTGCGACAAATTTTTGGAGTTGTTGGAGCGTCCCTTGCCCATGCCGGATAGCGTAATTTTTCTCATGCTGGATCTCCTGGCTTTGTGACCGGAGTGCAAACTCGCCGACTGTCCCATTACGTTTTTCGCAAAGCGTGCCGTTGTGGATACCTCGCGTGGTCGGCGTCGAGGGGAAGCACCCTTTTTGTGGAAGTCATCTATCGACCCTGCAATTTACAAGCGCTTAGACGACCACGCCGGAGCGTGTCGAACGGACCCGGCAAAAACAAAAAAACACAGTTTTCCGACCGTGCGTCGCGGGTAAAATACGTCAAAGTCACGGGGCGCTTTCGAGACACAAAACGAGAAACCGCCGTCTCAGCGTGTAATTAACTTAATGAGTGTATTTTTTCGCATCATCTCACGGAAATAACTATTTCACTGGCACAGGTGACTAGGCCATCGATTATATTCTCCAACGTGACAATCGCGTTATTACATATATCGAGGGACCAAAGTGCAAGGTCATTATCGGACCTAGTGGCGGAGCGTGCCGTGCGTGAAGCATAGCGTGGACGTTGGTGATCGATTAGATTTAATTGATAAACGTCACGATAACTCTGGGCGAGAGCGCGCCTACGAGTGTCCGAAGGGCGAAGACGAAAAACAAAAAAAAACATGCGTAAACTTACATTATCGATTTTGTGTATGAACGCAGTGCGTAACGTCGAGTCGCGCGAATGACACTTCAGCGGCGGAGGACTAGTTTTGCGCTTTGTAATTGTAAACTAAAAAACTATAGGATCCTATATGGCCAGGCCAAGAACGGCCCAGACTTGTTTTGGCTCGACATAACCTTACAGAATCCGGGATAGGCGGCCAGAGGAGCTCTACCGATTGGAAGAAAAAAATACTTCGCTGCTCCTGGCACTGGCAAGAACTATTGCGACAGTTCGGTCTGTCGTGTATATAAGCCTCGGAAGAATTGGCCAATCCCCGGCTCGGACGGATAGAATAAAATGTGTAGACATGTAGCTGGGCGGAGTGTGTTTCGCGCGCTCGTGTCGGAGATTTTCGTATCGTACGTCGGTAACGATTCACCGACGGTCGGTCCATCGTCGGAGTTAATTTCCGAAACCCGACATCAGTTCCAATCGTTGATTTTTGTTATATAAAAAAAAATTAAAAATCAACGATTACTTAAAAATCTGAAAAAATTCATACGTGTTCAGAAAAATAAAGGAATAATTTTCATTAAAAAAAAATTTGTTGCCGGGTAATTTGTTAACCAATTAATTTTTTGATGAATTTGGTAATAACATTTTTCAATTGTTATTATGCAAAATTAAAATTCTCAGTACCTTTAATATACATGATTTTTTTCAGATTTTTACACCATCAAGAAGTACTTGCAATTTTCAGCGAGACTCCCTCCTTAAATTCCAAACAGCATATCGGAGTGGATTTCGAGAATGCTAAATTCCAAACAGCATATCGGAGTGGATTGCGAGAATCCTACGTTTCAAACAGCATATTAGAGTGGATTTCGATCCAAAATCACTGCCATACACTATATTCTCCAGATTTCGGTTTTTTAGCAAGTAGAAGTGTATTTCGAGAATCCTAAATTCCAAATAACATATCAGAGTGGATTTCGATTCTAAATCTCTCCAATACGCTATATTCTTGAGATTTCGGTTTTCATAGCATATAGAAGTGGATTTCGATCCTAAATCACTCTCATATTATGGAATATTCTCGAGATATCGGTTTCTAATAGTCGGTAAGCAGTTACCGACAGAGATATGGCCAGAGACAAAGAAGGCGGGATAGGCGGCAAGAGAAGCTACAGATTGGAAAAAAAAATACTTCGGAACTCCTGATACTGGCAACGACGATCGCAACAATCTGAGATGCTTTTGATTTGGCGTTTTTCGTTATTATAACATGACTGCGTCTGCGTACGATTGTTTTCTGGTACGAATTCTTACAAGAAAATACAGTCACGCTGGTCTGTCGTGCCTCGAAAGAATTCGTCATCCTCGGATGGTACGGATAGAATAAAATGTGTAGACATGTATGAGAGTGTTTCGCGGGCGTGTGTCGTAGCTTTTCGTATCGTGCGTCGGTAACAACAATCGACTGTCGGTAACCAGTTACACAGCCATGGCCACGCCAAGAACGGCCCAGCTTGCTTTGACTCGACATTACTTCACAGAATCCGGAGTAGGCGACCACAGGAGCTTTACCGACTGGAAGAAAATAATTCGCTGCTTCTCGCACGGCAAGAACTATTGCGACAATCCTGTCCGTCGTGTATACAAACCTCAGAAGAATTCGCCAATCCTCGGCGGGCGCGGATAGAATAAAATGTGTAGAAGACATGCATCTGTATGAGACTGTGTTACGCGCGCGCATGTCGTGGCTTTTTGTATCGTTCATCGGTAAAGATTAACCGACTGTCGGTAACCAGTTACCGACCGAGATATGCATGGGCGTATGTGTAAAAAATTGAAAAATATTGATTGTTGCTACATTAACAATGTGTTTTTCGAACTGTTGCTAACAGTCGCACTTTACTTAATTATTACTTAGTTGAATTGTTTTCTCTAAAGGTTGCGATTAACTTCAATAAGTATTTTGCTATTTTTGTTATTATTATTATTTTTTCTAAAGATGTAGTTTCCCTGTATGCGGATATTTAATTTTTTACCGTTGCTCAGATAAAAATTCGCACCGAAGTGTGCCGTTTCAAAGACGGAGCTATGTGGTTGACCGAATGATATTTCGACCTTTACCATAATCGTTGATCTTTCAAACCATTGGAATGCAGTCGAACATTTTGCCGTTCCGCGGCCGGAGCGCCAGCTTGTTTCGGGCCTCGTCGTGGAACGCTGGCGTCCTCCAAATAATGCGTAATCGGGCAATCCACTCGCTGTATTTGCATTGCATTTTTTTGTACACAGCGAACGAGTAGATAGAGCGATAGATTTCCATTGGGAGTCACTGTATCAATGCCAACAGCACGTGGCGTTGTATTGGCATTGTATCAATGCCAATAACACGTGGCACAAGAAGTCGATACTGATGCGACTACATCCGAGCCAACAGCTGGTTTATTCTATACTCGCGCGGCGAATATTCTTCGCGCTTATTAACACTTTAAAAAATGTTTAAACATTCATGAACGCTATTAATTAATTTATATACTTGCCTTCTCGAAAAAAAACGCTTTTACAAAAACTTGTAAGTCATAGTCCATTCAATTTAATGTAATATACTATAATTAGCATTCTATAATAAACATTCTAAAGAGATTATTATTGGAAGTTTATTAATGGAGTACTGGAAGCTTTTTACATAAACTGTTTCTGAAATTTCAAACACGTTGCACTTTTACCTTAAAATTTTTCACTTTTAGTCAAATTTTATTTAAATTTTACATATTACAACCTGCGAAATTTTATCTGAACTGTAAAAATTGTAAATGTAAAAGGGTTCGTCCCATAAATAAATAAATAAATAAATAAACTTCAATACCTCATATTTTATAATTCTCAAAAAAAGAGTACATTAACCTTGAACTAGTTCAAGTAATGTAAACAACTGTTAAGTCCCAGTACGTTAGATATACAATTTATTTTTACAATTTGTTCTGCCGCTACACATAGTTAGAAATGCTCTTCAATTACAGATCGTTGGATATTTCTGTAGTTATATCGTGTCGACTTTTATTTTATCACAAAGATCGGGGCTTTTTACCTTCGAGAGCTGATAACGAACAATGCTGACCGAGTAACGCGCCGCCGCTATTGATTGCACTCGGGCGGTCGCACCCGCGCATATTTGCACACGTACACGTATGTGCATTCGACGGAGTAAAGAAAGAAACGATAAGAGAGCAATAATCGTCGCTTCGCAATAACGCGAGAATCGCAAAAATCAGGAATACCGAAGAGAAGCCTTTTATTGCAGTCGAAGGAAAAAAAAAACATCGATAACTCCGCTCGGACGAGGAAGAGAAACAAAAAAGATAAGAATACCAAGGCCAAAGCGGAGCCAATGAGAGGGCCCGAAGCGCGGAGAGAGGATAACGATAGCCGCGCGTGTGTCGCGCTCTCGCACGGCCCGGCGTCTACGGCGGTGTGCGTTGAC
>JAPYZD010003504.1:0-15924 GCA_030522725.1 Ichneumoninae sp. B BG-2022a
CCAATACCAATACCAATATATTCTATTTACTTTATTCTTACATTCTAAGCAATCAGCGATCATTTATACACTTATAATTTATAACCAACCAATTGCAGATTATAACATTTATAGTAGGGCTGTATAGTTAGGCCGGCTAAAATATCTTAGCCGGGTAAAACAGCTTAGACGGCTAATACATTTTTTAATTTTTTAACTTTAAATAAAAATCTTCCTGTGATAATGCACCCCGGTTCGATTTCTTAATAGCGGTCGGCAAAGGATTTCATAGGTCCAGGAGAATGTTACAATTAACCCCACCGCGGGCCAAATTCTTACCGAATTTTGTTTGTGCTTAAAGGGGCGGCGTTCGCAATTCAGCGCTACTTCCTGCTTGAAATTTTTTAACTAAATACCTAAGACTAGGTTAATGGTACACCATTGGATGCCGAAGCGTTAGACTCTCGGAGTTGTTGGTAAAAAAATAAAAAAGAATTTTTGTTACTTTTGTCCCCGGTCTCCCCTAAAATGATAAAGTATTATTTTACATATATATGACACTATCTGATAGCATTATTTGGGATTTTTAAAATATTAAGACTAATTATTCAGAAAAATATTAAGACCGGGAGAAAAATTTGACACGCGATCATAACCGACAACATATGTATTTACACCCACAGTTTATTCACTGCAATTTCATGATCGAAAATAAATTTGCAAATTAGAGATTCTTATACAAATTTAGCGTATTTCTATACGCTTGCCGGCTATCGATCTAACCCAATTGCTTAACACAGCTAATAAAATGAGTGATCCCGAACTCAAAGTGTCCCCACATTGGTACAGAGTTGACAATACCGCCTGATAGCCGGTACTAATTAAAGAATTGTCATTGAAATCATGGCCAACCATGGCATGAATTGGCCAACCATGCTAAATCTGTCGACTTTGGATTTATTTATTTAGTGTAAATGGTCGGTAACATTGCTTGATTTTTTACAGACATCCTGTATGCATTGCTTGCAACATAACAAGAAATTGGCATCGTATCTAATAATCGAGTTCGTGTGCTCGTACCACCTTAAAAAAATCTTTTTTGAAGTCCGTGACGTCGTGGCGCTACGGTGTCTCTCGATTTCTACACCACTTATTCCATCGACATGCCACCTCAACGGAATATTACTTGCAGTCTTCGGGATTGATTTCGCTGCAATAAAGATAAACATGGGTGTTTTTATCCTAAGTGGCGCGATAATGAGGCCCGGGGTGCAGAAACACGTGTGGTCGTTCCTCAGAAGGAAAACGACGTCGGCAATCCCGTCAATCACTTCCCCCGGGTGTCGTTTAACAAGGAGCGAGCGTTCGTCATTCCATCGGTAAAGATTCTCCGTGTCCTCGATGCAAGGACCGCGCGCCCGTAGGGTTGTATTGTTCGCCGTGCGGGACGGAAGTGAAAGTTATATCGTGAATTTTTCGCACGGTCCTCAGCGAGCCGAGCGTTATTAATAAACCGCAACGGGGCAACGGTCTATGACTCATTGGCTATGATTCCCCTTGTTATCCGCTGTGTCTAAGGACCTGGATAACTCGCAACAGAATGGGGACTCCCTCCTCCGTCTCCCCGTAGTAGGTGTGCTGGAGTATTCCGAACAGTGGGCGAAAGACGGCAAGCTTGGCAACAGACACAGCGAGACAGACCAGACGGATTTAACAGCCAACCATCCAGAGAACCTTTGATTTCAAATGATTTACCTGACGCAAATGTTACATATCTTAAAATTCCTCCTCGTTGCGCAATACCTCGCGTCACAATGCATTAATCGGAAAGAGACACGTGTAAAAAAATTGCAAGATTACCCAACTATAGGTTCACTAAAAAGGAGTTGGATTGCATCGGCATGCATTGCAGTTCACGCGGCATTCGGAATATAATGCATGTTCCATCCACATTTACAGCATTTTGCAAAATTTATAGGATGGACAATTTTCCACGGGTCATGCCTGTCACGGGCCGCGGTTGGACGACGCGTGTGGAAAAACAATTTGCAAGATTACCCAACCATCGGTTCACTAAAAAGGTGTTGGATTGCATCGCCATGCATTCGCAGTTCACGCGGCATTCGGAATATAATGCATGCTCAATCCACATGTACAGCATTTTGCAAAATTTATAGGATGGACACTTTTCCATCGGATCATGTCTGTCACGGGCCGCGGTTGGACGACGCGTGTGGAAAAACAATTTGCAAGATTACCCAATCATCGGTTTACTAATTAAAATTTAAAAAAATCCCGACTGCGAATTAGTCGTTATTATTAAAAAATATTCGTAAAAAAAGTGAAAAAAAATGGTTAATAAAGATAAAAATGAAAATGACTAAAAAAATGTGGAAAAAAATGTGCAAGATTACCCAACCATCGGTTCACTAAAAAGGTGTTGGATTGCATCGCCATGCATTCGCAGTTCATTCGGAACATAATGCATGCTCACTCTACATTTTCAGCATTTGCGACATTTATAGGATGGACACTTTTCCATCGGGTCATGCCTGTCACGGACCGCGGTTGGACGACGCGTGCTCTCAGCGACAACAAGGACCGAGTTGCAGACACAGTGTACACACTGTTGCACAACACAGTGTACACACGTAACCGGTCCAGTGGCCACACGCACGAAAGACCCGGAACGCACACAATCTCTCGATGCATCGTCGTCCGGAGTTACAAGGAACGAACAAGCAGGAAAGAAAGACGATTGTCTCTTCGTGGCTGGAACGAGTCTTGCTACTCTCGTCGACTCTACCGGCCGGTTACGTCATTCGGGACAATGCTGGCACTGTGCTCTCGTGGCACAGATTCGCGATCTTACGTGATACATAGCTCAGCACATAAATACCATACATATATATATATATATATGTGTGCAGGGTATTCTATACGGGTATGATCAAGTCATACCACTCTCGTTTCTTCTGAGGAAAGGAGTGGAGAAGTCCTTAGGGATTGCCCGGACGAGAGTCGAGACGATGAGAGCTGCACCGGATTGGGCCTCGTCATTGGTACCAGCACACACTTTTACTTCCGTAAATAAACGGGCACCGGGGGGGGCGTTGCCCCAGCAGCAGCAGAAGGAATCGAACTGTAGAATGAACAAGAGCCACTCCGAGAGCTCGCTGTGTGCGCTTCGGAACTGCAAGACCGATTGGCTGTCGAAGCTGTTCCGTAACCGTGGCAGCCACACGGGCTCTCTCGACTCTGCGGGAACTAGTTTTTGTTCCCATGCCATTATGTCCAGAAATTTTTTTTCCCTCCCTCCCACCCCTTCACCCCCCGTCGCTCCTGCCGAGTCTCCTCGAAGTGGCGATATACCGTTGATGGGCCTGCGGGCTTATCGCTCCGTTTCTGCACGCTCGCACAAAGTGGAGCTCAATTTTTCTTCTATATTTTCATTATTTTTTTCATAGCCGATGCTGGATTCGCGGTACAAGTTATATGTGGCCTGTTTTTTGTCAGGATTTTATAACCATTTTTTTTATCACGGTTCCTCCACTTTTAGGCCGAAGGCGAATGGATATCTATACGCGCCCTTAGAATACCGAATATCTCGTTCTACCCTCTTTAAAAAAACGTTATTTTTCGGGAACTATCTGGGCCTATCTGGAATTTTCAGGAAATACTATCGGTATTTACCTATTTTTTTTTATGTCATGAACAATTTGACTTATTTTTCGCACTTTTCTTATGTAAGGAACGTTAGAAAACACATTTTCACATTTTCAGCATTTGCGACATTTATAGGATGGACACTTTTCCATCGGGTCATGCCTGTCGCCGGCCGCAGTTGGACGACGCGTATAGAAAAAAAATTTGCAACATTACCCAACCATCGGTTCACGAAAAAGATGTTGGATTGCAGCGCCATGCATTCGCAGTTCACGCGGCATACGGAATATAATGCATGTTCAATCCACATTTTCAGCATTTGCGACAATTTACATCCGGCCAGTTTTTCGCCAGGATTCTATATACATCTTTTTTTTCATATCGTTTCCTCCATCTTTACACCGAAGGTGAATGGATACCCTTGGAATACCGAATATCTCGTTCTACCCTCTTTAAAAAAATGTTATTCTTCGGGAACTATCTGGACCTATCTGGAATTTTCTGGGAAATACCGTCGGTCTTTACCTATTTTTTTTTAAGTCATGAACAATTTGACTTATTTTCCGGACTTTTCTTATATAAGGAACGTCAGAAAACTGAAATAAGTCGTTTATAAGAAAATTAAGACGGTACCGATTTGCCCCCAATACCTATTAGTCGATGTGCCTATTTTGCCCCGCTCTCCCTTGCATGTTTTAAACAAGCACCGGTAGATTCGCGGTACAAATTATATCCGGCCATTTTTTGTCAGGATTCTATTTCAAACATTTTTTTTTTCATCCCGTCTCCTCCACTTTTACGCCGAAAGTGAATGGATCTCTACGCGTGTCCTTGGAATATGGAATATCTCGTTTCGTCGTCGTTTTTTTTTAATGTAATTTTATTATTTTTCTGGAACGGAGAAGAGGGAGAGGAGGAGAGGGTCCCTCTCGCTCTCGTTAAGCTCTCGTTTCTCCGAGACCCTCCCCGTTGGTCTGCGCGGGAGACACGTGCCGCCTCGCTTTCTCGGTCTAATAGTCTCCCGTTTCGCTCGCGATTCGATTACGTCCCGGCGAGAAGTGAGATAGAAAAAAAGAAAATAGAGAGAAAAGATAAGAAAAAAAAGGAGAAAGACCGGAGCACACGTAACGAAATGCCAGCAGCGGTCTTTCTTATCTCCGATTACCGCATCGTCCCCGAGTCGCGGAAACGAGTAATTCGAGTTACGTTTCACTCGGGAACCCTCGTATGAAGTACTCTCCGACGAAGAGAGACAGTACATGATGAGTCGAGGGATGATGATGAAAACGAGACAAAAACATCGTGCTACGACGAGGGCTGGGGAGGGCGCGAGGGGTGGGCGAAAAAAAGAATGAGAGCGACGGTGACGAGGACGACAACGAAAAACGAGCTCCAACACTCTGACACGTGTTCCGCGTTACGTTACACATTGTTTTTCCACGGTTATTCCCGGAGACGTGTCTCCGAGACGGAATGCCGGGGGTGACGACAGGGTTCGCTCGAAAATAAAGACTCCGGAAGACGCTGAAGCTACGGGAAAACACGAGTTACGTGATTGCAGGTGAAAAATGATCTTCCATACATTCAATTCCATCTATCGCGAAAACAAAAGAAATTAAATAAATAAATGTATTGCGCTACACTGTAAGAAATCTGTGGTGTAAACTGCGATGGTGCGAGTGGTAAAAGATATCGGTATTACAATCAACAGCATTATTGCAGTGAAAAATACACTGAATATATGGGAAACCATATATTTTAATCAAAGATAAAAAAAAATTAATAAAAAAAAAATATTTATTCTGATTAATCCCCACACCAAATTGTGGGTTAACTTAATTGTGATGTCATTTAATGGTGTTATTTTCTTAGACATCAACACAATTCCGTGTTAACTGATAACATCTCTAAGAGGTGCTGCATTTAACCACAACTTTAAGTTTCAAATATGCATTTAACGGTGTCAAATACGCACTGAACGGTATTTTTAGTCGAGCTGCGTCCCCCTTTAGCGATGTTGGATTTTGGTGTTTTTTAAATTTGTAACTCATTTTCGAAATCAGTTACCTAAATTTCAAGTAAATGGTATTTGTGGAAAAACAAATACTTTAACGAATTAATAATTAACATTTAATTGATTATCAATTGTCGATATTCAGAAAACAAATGATGATCATTATTTTCATTGTACGATAAAAAAATATACAAGTACATAAACATACCGTGTAATTATTATCTGAGCTTAAACAGAATTTGAATAAGAGAAATTAACAAGTAAGCAATAGCGTAGTCGGTAACGTGTTAGGCAGTAACACGCCTAACACGTAGGCAAAGGTGGGTAGAAATAAGCATTAGGTAGATAGTTCGAGTCCCATCTCAAGCAATTGGCTACCATAAATATTCGTGATCGTAGCCTTTTTCATATTTTTTTGTCTTTTATAATTATCACAATGTAACCAATAATTTATATTTTAGGCAATTATTAGTTACGATTTATTATATGAATTTTTTTTATATATCTACTTCAATCGCTGAAACCCTTTTTACTCACTTAGGAGTAAGGTTCAGTGTT
The DNA here is from genome assembly GCA_030522725.1 of Ichneumoninae sp. B BG-2022a. Classification (NCBI taxonomy): domain Eukaryota; kingdom Metazoa; phylum Arthropoda; class Insecta; order Hymenoptera; family Ichneumonidae; species Ichneumoninae sp. B BG-2022a. The sequence continues at coordinate 6,218 of JAPYZD010003504.1, forward strand.
ACTGTGCACCTTCACAGTGTTATAATCTACGTTCTGATTTGACACCGCATGTTGTACACCATATTTTAACACTGTTTTTAACTCCAAAGTAATTGATCTATATGGACCATATGGCGGTGTTGAATTTAACACCGTTTTTTTACAGTGTATGGAGCGAACGGATTTAAACCTGTAAAAATTCCACCTCCATGGACGAACAAATCTTGCGATAGATTCCTTCGAAAAAGAAAAAAAAATGCTTTGAAGCTGTTTATACATCCACGATAATCTGACGATCGTTTTCGTTTCATGGGAGTTTCGCGCACAATCGTCCGCAACGTTAAAAAAAACTCATAAAAATCTTTATTGCCTCGAAAAATGAGGAAAGAAAAAAATCCAAACAAGAATCGAATGAGTCCCCTATCCGCGCGAGAGTTCTTTCGACCGTCATCGAATTAATTCGAAGCGACCTATTCGTTCTTCCGAGTGTGAAAATTGAAACGACCCGTCCCGCGGTCGGGCTGCTTTGGGTTTTTATCCGTACACCGATCGTTCCATCACACGCCCCGGCTGACTGGGCTGCTGTGCTAGCTGTCGAGTTCTGTCACTACACACATGCAGGTCTTCGCGGTCGTCTTACCGCGTTACGTATAAAACCGGAGTGGAGTGCATGTGTGTCGGCGGTAGTACAAAGACCCGAGGAGCGTAGAGCTCGTGGCTCCGTAATAAGATAGCTGCGTCAAAGTAAACGAAATTGCCATGCGAACAGGCGGATACGACGAGGCCGAAGCGATATTTGGTCGTGTACTCGAATGTGGACGAAGACTTAGTGGTTGGATCGATGGCCATTGGACCTAATCATCCTACCAGCATTATCCTCGCGGCTCCTCTCATCGTACTCTCCACTGGTACCCATATGTGATTTTTTTTTAACATATATTTTTTTCTCCCTCCATCCACTCTATTTCCCCAGTTTCTCCGCAGCCCCGGAGCATTGGCCCGAGAGAGAAAAAAAAGCGTGAGCAATATAAAAAATGTTTCGCCGGGACGAAGGGAGAAGCTCCCTTTCTATCTGGCGGAGCGATTATTTATCCGCGCTGTCGTCTGCCCAATCGGTCATACCGACATATGCTTAAGTAAGATTACATTTGTACTAATACCTCGACGAGGTAGGGGGGGGGGGCGTTTTCTACGGGCCGCGGGGAATCCGGCCGGGGGTTCACGGATTTTCCGAAGGCCGCACGAGGCGGCCCTCGAAGGGTGAAAACTGGATGTAGCAGCGACAGAAGCTGACTGCCATAGAGACCACCGCGTGTACGGGGTTGTAAGAGCCGTATGGAATTATATATCGCAGCCCGACGTATAGGTACATGTATTAGTAGGCACGGCGAGGGGTGAGGAAGAGAGGCGCACGAATGATTTTTTTATATATATATTTTTTTATTTATTCGGGCTGGTAAGGGCCGAACTCTCGACAGATTACGCTCGGATGTTGTATCCCAATTCGGTGGGGCTCTACTCTTATGCGGATTTAGTGTGGCTTGCTGCTGGCTCGAGTATTACTGTACATAATGCAACGCGGTGTGGCACACCGTAGTGAGCGAACGTGTCGGGACGGATAGCGAGGGCTTTGAACGCCTGGGATTTGATTAAATGGTAAAGGGGTCGGTACGGTTTCGTCCGCGGTGTGGTACGTCGGATGAAAATCTATGTCGATGCCGGAGCACGATCGGGTGCAACAGATAGTGATTTAAAAAAAAAGAAGAGCGAGGGCCACGGTGAGTGAATCCAGGCAGCCCTCATTTCATTGGATTTCATCTACATTCTTTTTTTTCCTACGTATGTATGGAACCGCAGAGTGTTTGACGTGCGAAATCGAGCACGTGTCGCTATCAAGAGGGTCCTGGAACTGTTGTTATGGTTTTATGGTTTCGCACGGTGAAGCTGATCGAGTTGTTGATTGAGCTCTTCAATCTTTTTTTCGGGACTCGAAGCATTTTTTTTGCTGAATTAGTTACACCCTGGTTGAAATTTTTGGGCTTTACGTCGGGCCCTGATCAGACCCCGATTTAATGCTCCAACATGAGAGTATGTTATAAATAATATATCATTTTTTTATAAATCTGTATTTCATCTTCGAAAAACCTTGTTCCAGAAGTCAGTCGAAATCGTCCAGTAGAAATTCGACTTATTTTTATAAGCTGAATCAGTTCACCGTTCGAGTAATGGAAAGCTCTGATTGTTTGCTTTCTCGCGAATCAATGACAATTTGTATTTAATATATAATATACAATTATTTTTATAAATCTGTATTTCAGCTGTCTTTAGAAAACCTTTCTTCAGAAGTCGTCGAAATCGTCCACCAGAAATTACATTTATTTTTTTAGCTGAATTAGTTCCATGGTTCAAAGGGTTTTTATCCTTTGAAACTGTTCACCGTTCGAATAATGGAAAACTCTGGTTTTTCTCTTTCTCGCACCGAGAAAATTAGTTCTGTTTCTCTAACAAAATGTAAATCGTTAATTATTTTTTGTTATGGCAGCAAAAATATTTGGCTGCTACTGCAAAATATCTGCTGCTATAGCAAAATATTTTGTTGTCCCTATGTTAAGCATGCAAATGAGTTTTGATATAAAAATTCTTGCTTTCCCAAATTTTTTTTTTTCGCCGTGCCTGAATCATCGACAATTTTCTAATTAACGTTCAGACAAACTGCGACGTCTTGCTTATCGAAAGACTGAGACTGTACTATAGAAATTATACTAAGCGGGTCACTTTCACCGCGAGCGAGGGGTCTAGCGGCTGTGGCGTATCTCATCGGGATTCATGAACCCCCTATTGGGCCAGGTGCTCCCGCAGTGGTCCTTAGAAACTGACGATTGAGCCCGGCCGGGCGGACAATGAGCGATCGCCAGCTATAAATTACATTATCATGCAATTCATGAATCATGTGCGTTAAAAAAAGAAAGAAGCATCTCAACAGCTAGTGAAATAGCACAAGGCACTTTCTCACGCATTTGTACAGGCGGATAGTTTCGTGCAAGCGATCGATTCGCTCCGATAAGACGACTCTTTTTTTATTTATTTATTTTTTAATATTATTATTCGTCGTTCTAACAGCCGAACCTATACACGTGCAGCGCATTGACGAAGTATCGATCCGCGGCAAAGCTCGCGGGTTCCCGATCCGCATAGTCGAGGGGAGGACGCGAGATCGTCGAGAAATCGCGGGTGATTCCCAGTGAGAGTTTGTGCGCCGGTTACCCAATCGAGAAGTACGAGCGGTAGAGGACTGCGACGACTAAGCGAAACGATCGAACGTTTCGATAGAGAGAAAAGTTCATACTTGACCGAAGTCTCGCGGCAGGGGGGCATTTGTACGAGGAGCTCGAGGATCGATCGAACGATCACGAAGAACCTTTATACGAGTATTTATGGGGCCACGATCTTTGATGGTTCGTATTTTTTTTATTTCTTATTTTTTAATTTTATTTATATTTTTTTTCGATTTTATATAATGGCGATTGGCGTTAAGAGGATGAAAGAGATACGGTGCATAGCGGTCGTGACGTTACGTGGATACACTATTTATCGTCCCGACGTATAGACAATTCGTTTTTATTGTATTTGCAATTCGTCCACGCTGACACGGGGAATTACCTTTGTGCCGAGTTAATGCGCGGGTCTGTGCAACATTCTGTGCGGCTCGCCGTACGTATATGTGCAATTGCGCTCTAAAAAATCTTGCTTCAGTTCTGCACGTAGACGTAGATTGTACGCGGCGGTAAGAGAATGCATACCCACTTTGCAGGCACCATGAGATTTGCAATACCAGTTAAGAATTTTAGTCAGGCGAATAATTGCAAATTGCTAACCCATAATTTTTCACATTAACAGCAAAGTACAACATTGTAAAAATTATAAGAATGATTGAAGTGATAAAAATTACCATTATAAAAATGACAATCATAAAAATATCAATCATAGAAATGACAATAAAAACCACAATCATAAAAATCACAGGTCATAAAAATCACAATCATAAAAATTGGTGTACATGAGAAACAATTATGACTCTGAAGATATCTGCATGTACCCGAATTTCATCAAGTTATAATGGTTGTATTGTGAATTGTACAAACTTTGCTCGAGGAAGTTCACTTGGAGAATAAAATTCTATAAGTGAACAATTGGTTATTGTTGCTAAAGCCGTGCACTGGTAGAGACTGGCCAAAGATGAAACTTGATGTCATGCAGATATCTTCAGGGTCGTAAAAAATTCAGAGTAAAAAGATTTCTCGACTACACAAAGCGTTTAAGTGAGACCAAAACCATTTTGAGTGGACATAATTATGCAGCGACTCCATGACATAAAGTTTAATTACACCTAAGCTTGATTTTTTACGGCCATACATAATTTTTTTTACTCGAGCATATTTTCATTAAATTTTTATCTCTCCATAATCGACAATATAATTCAAGCTGCGAATTCATCGTGCGCTCCGCGAAGTCTCTCGCCGTCGCTGATGCAACGAGCAGCGGTGACGGCAAATCAGCGTATAAAACCCCGCGACGTTAGGACCACCTGCTTACGCAAGCCGGGCGATAATTATTTCCTCCGGCAGATAACTCGGGAATTATGGCTATCGATTGAGGCGATATATGCGCAGACGTGCATACGTAGGTATATACGAGAAACAACGCGCGGTGCATCGAACGTGGCGCACAGGCGTGAAAGACGCCCGCCGACAATATCTATCCGACGCCAACGAAACGATTATCGCTTCCTCAGACGTTCCATAAATTAGCCACGCCGCGGCGATCCTTGGGCCTCGACAATACGCCGGGGAAACGACCTATAGCCGGGTATTCCTTACACCCCGACGCATCTAATATATTTGTCAACGCGCGGCGTCGTTGCTGCCGGGGTTAGAACGAGCAAGGAAATTTCTATCATCCGACGGCCGCGTCTCTATCAACACTACCGTAACTCTTCACCTTTCGTAAAAGTTCTGTCGTCGGTAAAATCCGAGATATTCAAAGGCGGCGACGCAATTTCCTTTCCCCACGAGTGGATTGTCCACGTCTGAGATACCGATTGCCACGACGACGTGCGGTGCAGTTAATATGTTTGTTGTTTGAAAAAAAAAATCACTTTGTCCGACGACGATGAAAAGCGCACTTCGCGCATGCGTCCGAAGCACTGGGCAATGCGCTGAGGGTGTATTTTAATGCAGGCCCGCCAGATAGACCGATTTCGATCTCGCGCATAGATATTTATTGGCCGTGTCAGTGGGATTCCGACGGGTCATTAGGTTTCGCGAACGCGATTACATTATCAATCGACAAATGGCTCTCCCGTGATCTCGGGCATGGAAGATCGAGAGCGTTCGGCGCTCTATTCTCTCACCTGAACGCTCGGGAGAAAGTATCGAGCGCGTTTACACGGAAGGATTGTCGGGTGTACCATGTATTATTTACACTCGCGTCTGTAAAACGTTGTGCACTTCGAAACGAGATGAATCGAGACACGTCGGAAAGAGAATGCCCGGCTCTTTCTCTCGAGAGAGTTACACACGCTACGTATGTTGGCGCGAAATTCTTAAGGTTTAAGCTCTGGAAATCTTGTAGCGACAATAAAAAAACGTCTTTGGTTCGCTTGTTTTATTTTCTACATTCTTTACGAACGGTACACCGTAATTTTAATCTTTATTTTCCACACCTAACCAGCTGGTGTTTTCGATCTCGCAATAGATCGAAAATCGATATTTCCGTGTCCTTAACCACACGATTTTTAACCGGAAGTGACATCATACGGGAGAGTGTAACATCTGGTTATAAAATTTCAGTCTTTGATCGGAAGAGACGTCATACGGAAAAACGTCACTTCCGTTTCCGAAATAGCAGTTTTTTACTGGAAAACTTGTAGCAACAATTAAAAACCTCTTCGATTTGATTGTTTCATTTTCCGCATTCTTTATGAACAGTATACGATAATTTTATTCTTTATTTTCAACACCTAACTAGTTGGTGTGTGACGATATTATCTCGCAACAGATCGAAATTCGATATTTTCATTGTTGTCCTTAACCTCACAGTTTTTAACCGGAAGTGGCATCATACGGGCGAACGTATCATCTGGTTATAAAACTTCAGTGATCAAACGGAAATGACGTCATACGGGAAAACGTCACTTCCGATTTCGAAATAGCGGTTTTGACCGGAAGTGATGTTTTCCCATATAACATGAATTCTGGTCAAAAATCAAGCTTTTGAAACTGGAAGCATGATCTTCTCCTATGACGTCACTTGCGGTTAAAAACCGAGATTGTCAAACCAAAAGTGACATTTTCCCGTATGACGTTACTTTCGGTTTAAAAGTGAGATTTTCAGACCGGAAGTGACGTTATGGAAAATATTTATCATTTTTCTTTGGAATGTGTCTCCAATGCAGTCAGTGACCGTAACGCGTCAATTAAGGAACACAGAAAAGTGAGTAAAAGAACGTGCGTGATACGTCTCAAATGTATTCGGAATTCATTTCGATTGCAGCCAGTAATAGTAATACGTGAATTAGATAAGAAACGCACGATGAGCGGGCGTTACAGAGCTAACGAATCTCAGCCGGGCAAATATAGTCTAGTTTAATAAAATGTTCTTACCAGCACGAAAATTGTATTTTTTCATAACATCGGCTTATCTATGGAAAGTCTTCAAATTTAAAAGCTAAATCAAATGTTATTCGTCGAGATAACAAAAAAAAATTCTACATAATAATTTGCCAGTTCCCTTATTTCTTAATGATTCTTTTCGACAAAATGTATTGTCATTTTTTATCTACTCACATACATGTATTAACTTATCGTGTGGAAATTTTTAATTTTTCTCTGTAATATACACTCCGGAAACGACTGAACGCCATTCGAGACACGAAGGTTTGGACTCGCGCCGATAAAATTGTGAAGCCGATTTTTGTTTTTTCAGCTGTCCGATTTACTTAAACTGCGATCAATTTGCTTTCGTCACGTAAACAATCGACAGAGCCTTCCATTCCCCCACCTGCGTACACCTGCCCGAGGAGAAAGTGTATCATTACCGTGCGTGCGCGTGACCGTGCGCATGCGCCGGGGCACATATTCGGACGAGCACGCGCAAAAAAAATCAACCTTCGTGTGAATTTTCGTTCAAATAAACCAAGATCATCATCGCTCATGCTATGTTTCCTTTGTGAAGTTTTATTCTGTTTGTCGCGTTTTCACTTTTCACTTCTGTTCGACATTTTTCTCGCGCATTTTGCACCACCGTCCGGTCCTAGCTTTGACGAGGGTGGGGGGGGGGGGGCGCCGCGGTTTTCCCCGTGAAAACTTTTACCCCCAAATTTTGGACGTAACAGACATGCAGTTGATATTCCACGTCGGTATTTACTCGGCAATACCGGTGAGAGATGTATTTGCCGATGCTGTCCCGCCAATTAATCGAGTTCGGTACAGGGCCGGAGGGGGGGGGGGGGAGGGGGTTGCAACGGGAAATGCCGATAACCGCGGTGTCGCGGGTACGGCACTGCATTCAAACTGCAAGTTTGCATTTTTGTTTGCAAACATGCATATACTATATGCGCGGCTGCTATATATGACTGCGGACCGAAACGCAGCGGCGAAAGCGGCTGCGAACAAACGTTGAATAACGCAAATAAGTTTACGCTCGTCCGCGAACCCACGAACTCTGCGGCCGTGCTTGTCTATACATTTTCCGCGCGCTCCGTTCTCCCCGAATATCACGAGGAAATTCGCCGTCGATCTACAAGCGGAGTCCTTGTTCGTCCCCGTCGAACCGCCGATTTATATTTAAAGAGTCGACTCGTACCACGAATCATATCGCGGGGCCGGGCTCTCGCTCACCGACTGCACGCTATTCGAGTTAAATTTCAATCATCGTCGAGGCGCAGAATTTAATACACAATAGATAGCGTATCCGTTGACGAGATGCATGGAAATTGGTAAACCATTCGCCGATCCTAATATTCTTCGACTCCCGGTTACATTTTTTTCGATCATCCGCGGTAGAAGCCAAGGTCTTAGTAGGCTATTTTCGAAAATTGTAGTACACGAGAATAGGAACCTTCCGTTGACGAGATGCACGCAGGTTGGTAAAAGTTACATTTACCGATCTTAATTCTCCTCAACTCCGTGTACATTTTTTCGGATTATCTCCAGTACCAAATTCGGAGCGTTACATCGGGGCCTTCTCAGGGCCTCTTCAGACCATTTACGGCCTCCTCAGAGCCTGACGTAACGCTCGAAAAATTTCGCGACGGAATTACACTGAGGAAAAAAAAATGGTTGGATTAAGCAAATGCGCGGTGACATACGTTCAAAGGTGTATTTGGTTGGTACAACAAAACTGATTGTTTCAATCGACAAATTTTGAATAAATTGAAGCAAATAATCGTTTTTGTACCATTTTTGTACCAAACAAACAGCAGCTTTGAATGTATGTCACCGCGTCTTTTGGTTAATCCGATCAATTTTTTTCTCAGTGTACACAACAATAAGAGCATTCCTTTGACGAGATACACGCAGATTGGTAGAAGTTATATTTACCGATCTTAATTCTCTTCGACTCCGTGTAATTTTTTTCCGATCATCCCCGATACCAAATTCGAAGCGTTACATCGTCAGGGCCTTGTCAGGACCTCTTCAGCCATTTCCAGCCTCCTCAGGGCTGATATAACGCTAAAAAACTTCCACCACTTCCATGATATTTTTTGGGAAGAACCAACGGTAAAGTGTTCGGTATTGAGTACTACTCGTATCCCACAGAACACAGAGCCCGATAATGGACGTGCCTAATAGGAAAATAGCTTAGCGACGAAGCCCTCGCTCCGCGCGGAAGCGAGGGGACAGCCGGGTGTCAGGGCCGACTAGGAAAGAGAGTTTAGTTCGGGATTTTCGAGTGTTGCTAGAAGAGAGGGTCCCCACTTCCACTGCGACAACCACGGTCGAGCTTACAACTTTGCTGGGCTAATCGCATAGGGAAATCGACAAAGAGTCGACACAACCGTCAATGGAGGCAGCTGGGTCACCGGATTTGGAGTACTTGTGCACCCTACGATCGTCCCGTGTCATGCCGTATAGTACTCTATACTTATTTTCACTACCCTTTTATCGCGCGGGTTACAGAATCATCCCTCAAAATCAATCGAAACCGACGCCTCCCTCTGCTCTCTAGGAAAACATTACAATATGTCGACGATTCGTACATCTGGATAGCAAAAAAGGAACCTTGCGGGGCATCGACGCGGCCGATTCGTTCCGTAGGACCGGAGCGATGAGACGCGACGATAAACTAATCGTCGAAAAAACCTCTCTAAAAGCTACGGCTTAATTACATTAGGGAAACTGTAGTTTTCGAAGCTGATAAAGTATCGCGAGGGACGTAAAAGGGTCCGATAACTATCAAGTGTCAACGGCTGTTGGCGCGTCCGTACGCTGCGATGCAGTCCCTCGTAATCAATGGGCAGTGACGGAAAAATTCGTGTATCAAGGTATCGCTGGATCATAAAATTATACAACAAAGAACGCACTGATTGTTTCCGAAAGGAGGTTGATTTCCTAAACTTTAAGGAGGGCGTCTCGCTGCGCGCTGACTTCGCATAAATTCGACAACAATAAGAGAAAATTGCAAGTACTTCTTGATGGTGTAAAAATCTGAAAAAATCATGTATACTA
>JAPYZD010003505.1:0-13292 GCA_030522725.1 Ichneumoninae sp. B BG-2022a
ATTTTTTTGGAAAAATAGAGTCGCAAGTTAATTCCATCGTCTCGACATCCTCTCCGGAGTTAACGATTCGCGAACTCGTCAGTGAATTAATATTGTTGTTATAGGTACCGAGAGGGTTCTCGAGAAACTAAAACGTCCCGATGCTCTGGATGCTTTCTGGAAAAAAAATACAAATAAAAAATTTATTTATTCATTTACTTATTTATTTATTTGTATGTATCCGGGACGAAGCCCTCTTTACAGTATCTATTCTATGTGTAATATGTGTGGCGTTGTTCGAATAAATCATAATTCGTAGTCTCGGTCTCAGTGTGTGTGCAGTTCCGAACGCATTTCGCTATAGCCCAAACAACAGTGCTATATCGGCTATATTGTTAAAGAGTGTCGATAACTTTTTTATAAAAACAGAGTCGCAAGTTAGTTCCATCGTCTCGACATCCTCTCCGGAGTTAACGATTCGCGCGCGGACTCATCAGTGAATTAATATTGTTGTTATAGGCACCGAGAGGCTTCTCGAGAAAACTAAAACGTCCCGACGCGGAGAGACGAACGGTCGGAGCGTTTAATCTCGGGAGAAACGCTTTGGCTACTTGCCGCGAAAGAGTTACTCGAGGGGGGGGGATTCTTCCAGTGCCGAATATCTCCGTCTCTCGTTGCTCTTGTTCCACCTTCCATCCAGTGACCGTGGACACGGAACGACCTCGAGGCGACGCGATATCTCAACGAGAGCTCTATAGCACCCGGGATATATTTTCCCCCGTGCACAGTCGCAGCTTTATTACATACTCCGCGGCGATGAACGAGCTCCCTATAATCTTCAAAACTTTGTCACGGCGCTCGCCGGCTTAAACCACTTTCTCTCATGAGAAATTCCCCGAGTCAAGCCGAGCTTTTCCTTTGATGGTCCTTCTCATTAATTATACCGTCTGCGCGGCTGTGGTCACGTGTGAGATCCTCCCGGAGACCGCTCACTTTCTTGGGCCTGCCCGAATCGTGCGCAGTCCGCCTCGGGACGGCGCTGCGGCCTCCAGCATTTTTGTCTCCATCCGGTGCGAATCCCCGATCAATCTTCGACGGTCCTCGATACTATGTTTCTCTCCGTTTTCCTGAAAAAAAAAAAAAAGTTAAATAGAATCTTACACAGTCCTCGAGGCTTTTGGGTCAACAATCTGGTGTACAAACTCGTCGAACCTCGTGAGCGCACCGCGCGTACCCCCGAACGTTTCCTGTTATACGTGAAAAATACGCGCTGTCGGGTCTCAAACGTTCCGCAGTAAAAAGCGGGAGAGACGTCGGGAGCGATGTTAAAGAGAGCCTCCCCGCCTCCGGTTAGTCAGCCTCGTTGTTTCTCTCTTCATCGTCTTCGTACACATCAACTAAACTGGGCCACATATTTTCGTTCCTCCTCGGTGGCCTCGGTTTGTTGTTTGTTTAACACCCGGCTTTTTCGGTACATCGCTCGTACGCCTATCCGGCCGGAGTCCCCGAGACCACACAAGCATCAATGAGATATTATTCGAGAAAAAAAAAGAACCAAGCAGGACCACGAAAAGCTCGACGCATGCGCGCTCGGAGCGCGTTTAGCGCGAATGATGGTCATTAACTCTCGACACTACGTGCACGGTAATATCATACTGGATTCAGCTGAAATAATTGCAGGTTCTATTATCTGAGCCCGCGCGACGGTCCACCTCTGACACTGCTCGTAACACCGTGCACCGGGGCCATATCGTGGACGGTGAGCTCCGTGGAACCACCGGACGGCGATCATCACCAGAGCAACGGGGCGAGATGTAAGCATTAAAGTTAAATTACTCCGCGCAATCGATTATTGAGCCGTCGAACGGATGCAAACAAATATATATGTATATATATATATATATACATAAAAGAAAAAGTAAGATCCATCCAAGAGTAAAGACAGGAAGCGCAGTGTCCCGAAGACGACACTCGCCCGGATAGAGTTAGTTCCAGCATTGGCGAAACGATCGAGCGATTTAATATCCGTACAGGAAAAGTCGACGGGGAGTCCGGTCTCTCGCACGATGAATACAAAGTATCTCGCATAAGTGACCCGATCGCGATGAGCGAAATAGGAGGGGGGGAAGATGGGAGGTTCGCGATATCGTTACATTAAATTTCACTTAAATCACGGTGAACGAGAACGGCCGCGCGGGAGCCTGGGCCGTTATCTCTCGAGGGAGGGAAAGGGGACAGCGCGAACGTGGAACGAGCGAGTCGTCAACGGGAACGATTATGCGGCCGGACGGTACACACGCGGCGCGTGGGACGGATGGGTATGGTTGTGTACGTACGATGAACGGGGGAAGAAGCCCGAAGAAGAAGGCCTCGGCTCTCCTCGCACTATCGACCGATTAACCATACGATCGGCTCGGCTCTAACTGCGCGCGACTCCTTCGACGGGATAAACGTCCGACGATCCCCGTCTCACTGCTCTCCCTCGCTCCCCGCTCTCCCTCGATCCACCTCGGCTCTTTCGCCTCTGCTCCATAGAATTCCGAGGGCTTCCTCGTCATCCTCTCTCGCTGCCTTTAAAACCACAACATTACAAACCGGGGCAAATTATATCGATGAGTCCCGGTGTAGAGAGAGGAACCGGTGCGTCCGGCACGCACGAGCTTCCACGAAAAGAAAATTGTTTGCGTAAACACCCTTACCGCCCCTATAATTCCCAAAAACTGATCACTAGAATTATCGCATAAAAACTTATTGCCTCGCGGGTATCGGCCTCGGCAATGGGCTTGGGCGCTTTTCTCTCCGGACACGTATCGAGCGTATAACGCACACGGATGAACGCCGATACGTGCCCGTCAGCACTAAAAGGGAGACCGCCTCGGACGGTACGGAGTTATGCATATGAGGCTATTCAATGATCAATTTCTAATTACGATTTTTTACCGATGCAAGTCTTATTTAGCCTGACGAGGGACGAGAGGTTTAGAATTCTTTTTCGCCCCAAAAAAAAAAGGAAATAAAAAAAAATTGTTAATTGTGACCTTACTTCGTTTCGGGCACTTTTCGTACGGACGGCTAGGTAAAATTAATGCGGCGAAGTTCAATATCCGTAGACGATGGAAGGACGAGAGGTTTAGGATTCTTTTTCGCCCAAAAAAAAAAAAAATGTAAATGAAAAAAGGAAATTGTTCATTGTGACCTTACTTCGATTCAGGCACTTTTCGTACGGACGGCTTTGTAAAATAAAACGTGGCGGAGTTGCATATCCGTAGACGATGGAAAGACCAGAGGTTTAGGATTCTTTGTTGCCCCAAAAAAAACAATGTAAATGAGAAAAGGAAATTGTTAATTGTGACGTTACATCGATTCGGGCACTTTTCGTACGGACGGCTTTATAAAAGAACCGTGGCGGAGTTGAATATCCGTAGATGATGGAAGGACGAGAGGTTTGGGATTCTTACTTGCCCCAAAAAAAACAATGTAAATGAGAAAAGGAAATTGTTAATTGTGACGTTACATCGATTCGGACACTTTTCGTACGGACGGTTTTGTAAAATAGACGCGGCGGAGTTAAATATCCGTAGACGATGGAAGGACGAGAGGTTTAGGATTCTTTTTCGTCCCCAAAAAAAATGTAAATGAAAAAAGGAAATAAAAAAAGAAAATTGTTAATTGTGATCTTATTCAATTCGGGCGCTTTCCGTACGGACGGCTTTGTAAAATAAAACGCGGCGGAGTTGAATATCCGTAGACGATGGAACATAGATGCTCAGCGTACGAGATGACGTTCGTATTTTAATGTTTTGCCTTTTTGTAACTCGCTTTACTTCGATGCGCGAATGTAACAGCGGCGCAGACGACGTGGCTGGTTAATACGCTCGTCTCCGGATCACCGTTGTTCACCTACGAGGGTGAGGACGCGCAGAACTTCACGATTCCAAGGGTACGAGCCGGACTGTACAGACTCGAGATGAAGAGCATACCGGAAGCTGGAAAAAAAACTGATGTGAATGGGTCGCCGAATACCGTGCTGCTGTACGCGACCTCCAGCGAACTCGACCACTTACCAATGAAATCTTACGACACCTCGGGAGGGAAGCAGCGCCAGCACAGTCTGAAGTTCCAGCAGAGGCGAAGCCGGCGTCGGCTGACGGTGTCCTGGAGCAAAAGGTAAGTTTACCCGTTACCGCAACTTTTTCCACAGAATTTTTCTACTGTAGTGAAAAAAGGTGTGAAAAATCAGGATTTTCACAAAGCTTACTCGTGTAATCTACTTTTGTGTACAAAGCTTCTATGAAAAATCAGTTTCCGTGGTTATTTCACTTCCTCGCGGAGGAAACCTTGTCGGTAAAAGAAATTAATAGCGTTTGACAAACATTGCTATTTGAAAATACAAAAAGTCATACATTTTTTGCAACATTCACAGATTCCTCTATAAAAGTTACAGTTATTCGTCGTCTCGGGAAAACATCTGATATATTTTTCTCGTTGATCACAAATCTCGCACTTATTTCACTCGTAACTAATAATATTTGATACTGAAACTCGCGTCAGAAAAAAATTAAACATTTATCGCAAAATTCAAAAAAATTCTAAATCTCAACATTTAAATGGTTCGATCGATCGACGCCAAATTAAATAGGAATCATCGATCGATAATAGTCCTTTGCGTACAACTTTTTAGCCCGACAGCGCAAAAATTGAAAGAGCTAGCGCGCGCACAGACTTTTTTAGCAAAGTTCAAAATCGCGTACAATTTTTATGAATGAAAGCATTTTGCTAAAAATTTAACCCAATATTGAGGATGACCCTTCTACTTATTTCATAGAATTTCAAGGCATTAGTTTGAACTTAAGATCGCATTTAACATCGAAGGTTGGCCCGAACTGCATAGCCTGCTTAAGATCTATTGTAAGTTCGAATTTCAAATCGAACTTGATTTCGTGCTTAACCCTTTATAAGTCGAACCCCCACTCTTAGGCGATACAGTAGCAACGCTTAGCCCCCGCGTCCATTTGGCCCATTTCGGTATGGTTTCGGGAGGTGTCACTTATAAAGGGTTAAGTTTAATCTTAAATTTGGACTTGAATTCGAGCTTAATATTGAACTCGAACAACAACCGTATTTGAGTTCAGACTTAAGTTCAAACTTAAGCACGAAATCAAGTTCAAACTTAAGATAGATTATAAACAGGGAACGAAGTTCGGGCCAAACTTCGATCTTAAGTTCGATTTCAAGAGCGATCTTAAGTTCAATTTCAAGAGCGATCTTAATTCAATTTCAAGAGCGATCTTAAGTTCGATTTCAAGAGCGATCTTAGGTTCGATTTCAAGACCGATCTGTAAGTTCGATGTCAAAAGCGATCTTAAGCTCACACTAACGTCTTAAAATTCGAGTCTTAGAAATTTCCGCTTGATAGTTCAAGCTCTTCACAACTTACGGGTTTTAATTTTTCCGTGTCTGACACACACACACATACATCCAGACATTTTTTCTAAATATGTATTTTCAATGTTTTGGAACATTCTGAATACGTTTTAATTAAAATATCAAAATTTTTGTTTTCATGAAAATTAAGCTTCCCCTATGACGATGCAATTGAAAAATGATACTTACCTTTTTTTACCATTGAAAAATGGCACAGTCAGGTGGATCCTCATCTGTCGAGCTACTGCCTGGCCGTGACATCGGGCAGTTCTCCCCATCCGAGAACCCTCTGCGCCGCGAGAAACATTCTGAAGAGTCATCCGCGTCCCAGCAGAGGCAGCGCGTCAAAGGAGCATCAACATCGCGGCGTTCCGGAGGGTCTTCATTGCGTACCCCAGACGAGGCTCACCTTACACGGTCTCAAATACAATTCCACCTACAATTTCACACTTTACGTGGTACGTGAGAAACATCCAATTTTCGCCCCCATGCAATCTTCAACAAAACGGATATGACACTCACCGATTATCGTTCGAAACCATCGACCAATGTTTTCTCCCATCAGGTCAGCATGCGAAACAATGTTTCGACGAGGGTGGCCACGGAGATGCTTAAATTTCGTAGAACCCCGGCGCAGACACTGCGCACGGGCCGTTACACAACGGCGAATCTTCGTAAGAACGATGGATTTATCAACTTCCGTTACAGACCGCAAGAAAATGCAACCACGGAGTTCCACGTGTTGCCTTGCGGCGGTGGAATTGTGAGAGCCAAGCTCAGGGGACCAGGAATATTAAGGGTATGTACGGAGATAAATATATATATTTTTTACAGTTATCGCCAGCGCGAATTTTTGTCGTTATCGCCAGTGCATATTTATCAATACAAACGCACACACAGATAGCTGCGTGACTCGAGGCGAATTGGGTCATGGGAATGAATCGAGCGTGACTGTTCATTAACCAACGAACAAGCATTCCTCGAAAATTAAGCTCCAGTTTGCATAAACTTTAAGTAAAAGCCTTTGCAAAGTGGACCTTTTTTATTTTCTCTGTCGGGACGGACCGAAACACTTATTCGATACTGCCAATGTCGTCCCGAAAGCACCAACAGACGAATAGATATTCGACCTTGATAAACCTTAGAAAAAACACAGTCTATTCGGGCACAGAAAAAGTCTGCACCCGACTGCCCTTTCTACTTAGTAGTCAATTCTGAAACTCGAAAACCTACACTGAGAGAAGCGTCTAGTAAAAATACTATATTGCTTGAGAAATATTACCATAGCACATAGTAGTAGGGCACTAGGGCACCAACTATGGTAGCAAGTACCGAATTTATAGGAATTTATCTTAGATATTATTTTTAAAATTTTTAATTTTATTTACGGGACGAACCCTTTAGATTTTCAATTTTTACAGATCTGATAAAAATACAAAGATTAACCAAAATAAAGCATGTGTAAACATAATAACATTATAATATATCTGTTTATTTATTTATTTTTTTCTATTTTGTTTTTGTTGACGGGAAGAACAAAATTTTAGTCCTTTTATTCAAACTTTAGAACTTTCGGGCCAAGATTACCGTTATATACCGTTTCTGGACTGGAGTATGGTAAAGATTCTTGGAAAATCCCAGACTTTTCGTCATAGGCGCCCTAGTTCCCTACTTACTGTGCTATGGTAATTTTTCTTCGATGATCGGTAGTTTTTACCAGATCCTTCTCTCGGTGTACTTACAACCCACATAGCAATTGGAAGAAAAAAAATGGCAGACTTCTTAGATGTGGTCTGAATTAATTTCTATATGAACTCAGAATATCCTCTGAATGATATCGAACGCGTCGATTTCGGACCACTGGTAGTACTCTCAAACATCCGAACTTAAGTAAGTCTTAATATTAATACAACATTAATACAATATTAATACAACATTAATACAATATTAATACAACATTAATACAATATTAATACAACATTAATACAATATTAATATAATGTTAATTAATGTTGATCTAGAATGTTATTGTACGGTACAATACAGTAAGACCGCGCTTATCCGACCTTTGATTATCCGAGTCCTCGGCTTTGACCGAGGTGTAGGCTCGGATAATACGGAAAACTCGGATAAAACGGATAAAACCGCATGCCCGTGCGCACAGTCTGTAACTGCTACATTGTTGCATACCCACTTAAACTTGTAAAAGTTTGCTGCGCGTCTTTATATTGCGAGTTGTAAATATATCAGTTCCGATTCTAGAGTCAATGATAGAACATCGTGATGTCTCAAAAAAGGAAACAAGTCGTAAATTAACTAACAAAGTTAATATTTATATGCAGTGGTGTATTATTACAAAAAAAATTATACTAGTTCAAGTTTGAATTGAGTATGTTATCCGAGTTATCCATGTTATCCTAGTTTTCGCTTATCCGACATACGCTCTCCCCACATTACCTCGATTAAACAGGCTTCTACTGTGCATATATAAAGAGTTCTCGAAAAGAATTACTCAAGTTCACATATTTGAGATGACTGCCAGTGGTCCGAAATCGACGCATTCGATATCTTTCAGAAGACATTCAGAGTTCATATCGAAATAAATTCAGAGCACATTTACGAAATATATTTAAGTATATATGTCGTCCAATTGTTATGTGGGAAGCTACGCGACCGTCGTACATAAAAGCCGACTGTGCTTCTATGTTGGAAAGGTAAGTAGCATCAGCATTCACAAATTTGCGCAACTCGGGTGTACAGTGTCCTGTCCTGGGGAGAGCGCCTGCCCACATCTCGGGCTCCCGGGACGTATTCGACACCCGAGTTCGGTATCCCCTCCCGCGTGCGAAGGAGGATACTTCATTCGCACGACTATTTCACTCGACGTCGCTCACCGTCGTGTCTCTCCCGTTACTCGATCGACGCTCGCATGGCTGCCACGCGACCGTGGCCGGGGCACGGCCGGAGAGCACGTAACTCGAACCACTGCAACTTTTCCACGACTCCAATGGTAGCTGAAACATCCCGCAACTCGGAGAACATGTTAGTAGTTTCTTGCCTACCGGACTAGCTCACTCGAATTCCATTAACAAGTCAGTCCATTCGGAAAGAAAATCAAGGATGGTCCGAATAGACAATCAAAAAAAATCTTCATATTTAGTACACTCCAAACTGCAAAGAGGACCCTCCTGAGTGGAGTCGTCGTGCTTGAAGAGCTGAGGTAAAATAAGCGGAAGTTGTATTGTATCTATAAAAAAAAAAGTATCAAAGCGATGGCTCCTGATTGAACTCGCTGGCTTGAAGAGCTGATGTTCCTCGGTCGACGGTCCAGCTCGAGCCGAGTATCTACTCGATTACTGAACGGCGATTTTATACACATAAAAGAAAATAAAAGTACGCGTTTCGAGTGGATAAACTGGAAATCGTCCGCCGTTGCCATCGCGAAAAAGCTCTGTTCGCACTCGGAACTACCGTTGATTTTTTCATTCGATTGTTTCGATATCTAACGGACCTGGAGTGCACCCGAGCAATCGAGAATAAAAATATTCGCAGCTTCAGAGGCCATTAAAATTTACTCTGTAACTTAAAAGTGTGTTTAGAAGTATTGACTGACAGCGCGAGTAATAAAACGAGGCGGGCCGAGCGCTATCCCGAATTAAATCGAAAATACCCTAGCAAGTTGATGGACCGCAAACGAACCGAAAAACGGACACGTCCATTGGGGAACAAAACGGACCGTAAAACACGACAAAACGGACTGTACATTTTTTGTTGGCATTTGGTCCTTTTTCTGTTGCGGAAACCGAAAACGGACCAAACGTTTTTTTTTCGAAAAATTTGCTTCGGTCCGTTTTCGGTTCCCGCAACCGAAAAAGGACCAGAATCGTATTTTTATTCTGACCTTTCATTAAAAACAGAATTAAACGGAAAACAACAAAAAAATTTTTAAACTTAGCCAACAATTTTTATAAAAAATGTTCGGTCCTTCCTCGGTTTCCGCAACCAAAAAAGGACCCATCCAAACGTATGGTCCGTTTTACCGTTTTTGTGGTCCGTTTTTTAGTTTTTCCCTAAAAGCAGCCGTCCGTCAACTTGCTAGTACATTTCGATATGAGTGCGAAAAAACTTTTTCTGACGAGTGTGAGTTTGCAGCACGAGCCGAAGGCGACTGTTGCAAACACACGAGTTCAGAAAACGTTTTTCGCACGGTATCGAACAACATTTTATTTTACAGGATGTGAAAATTGGGGTATTCGCGCAAAAACCGCCATTTTCCCTCTGAGTGAAATAAAATACATTCATAAATATATGAAGATGCGACTCGCCGGGACATCGAATCGTCCAGCGGCCGCGATCAACAGCTCTTTAACCCTTTATAAGTCACAGCGCCCGAAACCGTACCGAAACGGGACTAACGTCCGTGGAGTGGGGGCAACGCATTGCTACGGTAGCGCCTAAGAGTGGTGATAGAGGTGTGACTTATTAAGGGTTAAATACAACCCTTTCCTCCTGCGGAACCATCGAGGCGTCGAAGAGATCGAAAAATCTACTCACACCCAGAATAATAATTTATTTGACGGCCATCGTTTATTTGGTTTAAGTTAAATATTTGTTTGATTTAAATAAATATTTATTTCTTTTAAGTAACTTCAATTACCAATATGCTGCCAATTGACCATCGACCGAAGTCCTTCAGCCACGGTTTTTCATCTTTTTACAATTATTATTATTTTTTTTTATTAAGTATTGGTACTTAAAATTAAGACAATCAGTTTATTTCTTCGTTGTTCATTCGTTCGAGTTGCTGATTTAAGTATCTATTTACTTATTTAAAATATGTATTTTAATTAAATAAATATTTTACTTAAAATCAAATAAACGGTGGCCGTCAAATAAATGATTTTTCTGGGTGCACTCGTCGATGTTTTGTACAGTGCCGATAGTTCAATCCCGAAATTAGGGGTTTTACATTGCTTCACATGCAGGCTGCAATTCTGCTGTTCGTTGCGTTTTCCCAACGATGCACTTTACATCCGATGCTCTATTATTACTATCACCTTTATTTTATTATTATTATATTTGGTTAATTCTCTTGCTTTTATTCTTGATTCGTATTTCTATTTTTCGTTACCACTTCTGCTGTTATTTCGGTTCTTTATTGTGTTTAATTTTAAGTTAGTTATAGTTAGTTACTGCTTTTATTGCGTATGTCTGTTTCGATCATGACGTGTCTCTGTCTACGATTTTATGGTACAGTGCTGTTGTGGAGATGTTTATCCCAGGATCACCTAGACACACAATAAAGCAGTTAGTCATTGTTCACACTGCGATGCATCTTTGCCAGGAGCCCAAAGACCGTTTGCTTTTATTGGACCTGGCTACGGAGCAAGTTTAGTTGTCGCAATTAAAATACGACTCAGATTGTGTACGTTATTTTTAACGATGGTCCGTTAATGCGCGAACAAGATGAATTATGGTAATCTTCGTCGTTGGGAATACTTTGCATATAAAATTACCTGCAAGAGCACCGATGCCTCGTGCGAAAGTGAATTTGCATTAAACAATTTTCTCTACAAGGCTTCGATAGAAAGATAAGCTGGGGCAAATGAATCGGCAACAAGGAATCTACGGAATGTATATTTAGACAGTAGATTCCGATGTTGCAATTCAAAAACGCCGAGCCTGAGAGAATACACTGGCCTCCTGAAGAAAATTATTTGGCCTTGAAGTTCTGAACGTTGAACCTATAAATACAAAATCTGCATGAAATACTTTGATGTCATGGAATTAACAGTCAATAAGACCAAGACATGAAACGTTTATTACGACATTGGCACAACCGGACGAGGTATATAAGAAATAACGTTGATAGGCACATGAATGGAATATTTTTATGCCATGGAATTAATAATTGATAGACCAAGGCATAAAATGTTTATTACGACGTTGGGATGACCAAATCAGATAATAGAAAATAATGTTAACCCTAGAATTCATGTATGTAGTGGACCCCCCCCCCCTCCCCCCTCCATGATATTAAAAAAATGCGATTTTAAGTATGATTTTCGCCCCCTAAACTATAATAAAATCAAATTTGCCTCATTCTTATTACAAAACTAAGAGGTTCCTGAGCGAAAATCTCCATTTACTGATCATAGAAGACCCTTGTACATAAAAAAAAACGCGTGGGGTCGATATCTACCCCAGTCGTGAGTTAGAAGGTTGTAACGGTCCCATAATTCGCGATCTGTCAGTCGTTCATTCTCACGCTCGCATCCGGTCTTAGATTCGTAAGCGTATATTCTTAATCGCGGGACCGTCAACACTTTTGGTGCGACCGTCCGCTTTCTCACGACAACGGTCCAGCCGCTGCACTCGCCACGTGCGAGCCGTGGCCTTCTTATCGCGCGTAGCAATACAGTGTCGCGCGCAGCTATAGGCGAAGGCCCTGCTTCCGTCAGGCCCGTTCTTCAGTTCATCTCAGAGTCCCGAAACTGTTGGACGTTCGCACGCCTTTCATTCACTATTTGAATTAATAAACAGCAGAGCTAGGCAAAATGCACTAAGTACTTGTATACGTATTGAAGCATCAAGTACTGAGTCAGTGCCCTCGATTCAAAACTTCAAGAATTTATTTCTGCCAGTACTCAATGCGTCAGTACTCAAAAACTACCTAGCGCTCAGTACTTCGAGTACTTGATACTTTAGTACGCACTTTAAGTTGGGTAAAAGTGGGGAATATGGCCCGGTCCATATATCATTGATTTACGTGTTAATCGAGGTGGGCCATATTTACCACTTTTACCCTACTCAGGGTATTTGCCCAGCTCTGATAAATAGTTATAGGGTAAAAGTGGGGAACATGGCCCGGTCTATATTTACGTGTTACATTGATTAACGTGTTAATCGAGGTGGGCCATATTCACCACTTTTACCCTATATTCATTATTTCGGCATTTTACCAACATTCGTTAACTACTTCGACCATTCCCTGCCAGACCATCATAATGGTCTGGCAGGGATAGAAGAAATTATACATGAGGTGTAGGGTCAATGCACAGTGTAGCACGAATTGGAATATTTTTATGTCATGGAATTAACAGTCGATGGACCAAGACATGAAATTTTTATTATACCGTTGGGACCCGTTGGGACATTATTATGTTAACCCTTCACGTACCGGTGTGTCGCTCAGCGAGACGCCGGAATTGGCTAAGACCTAACTTGTGACCGATTCGAGTAACAAGTTAATGTGCTAAAAAAAATCTGAAAAAATTCACAGACGTACCTTCAAGTATCGTCTTTTTAATAACGCAGAAAACAATTTATTACGAACATCCATATCGTTTTTGTGCTTCAAAGAAGGCATCGTCGTTTGCGATTGGTAAAAAGTCCTCTGTACCCGAAGGGTTAATACGAAGTGTAACGTGAATTGGAAAGAATATCCTAACTTTTCGAAACTCCTCGGCGTGTTGTATCAATTGGTCACGATCGGCGTCGATTGCCGTCAAACTTTCACCATTTACGTGACTTCTGTGCTGCACGGACCTGTTGATTCGCACCCGGCGCCAAAAACAGCCGACCGCCCAACGTTTTCTGCGACGGATTCGCACTTGCGAAATCAGAAGATTTTCTCGTCCCCTTCAAAAACATTTTACTCGAGCTCGCAACGACTCGATTTTCACTGGTTTCCTGACCATAAGTTACCTCCCCGAGCAGAAATTGGGAACAGGCTGCCTGATACCCTATCAGGCCCTGTTAAGGTGCAGCCAGGGCGTGCCTGATCAGGAGAGCCTGATGAGGGCCTGATAAGGTGCAGATCGTGAAGCATGACTAAATAATCCTCACTTCAGATGAGGCGAGCCTGATGCCAGCCTGATCAGGGCCGG
>JAPYZD010003506.1:0-12924 GCA_030522725.1 Ichneumoninae sp. B BG-2022a
AAAATGGGAATGAAAATGGGAATGAAAATGGGAATGAAAATGGGAATGAAAATGGGAATGAAAATGGGAATGAAAATGGGAATGAAAATGGGAATGAAAGTGGGAATGAAAATGGGAATGAAAATGGGAATGAAAATGGGAATGAAAATGCCAATGAAAATGCCAATGAAAAGAAGAAACATATGCAAACGGGGGCGCCAAAAACGAAAGCCACGAGACAGCCCTATATACCATGTGATATACAGCACACCGGTTAAGAGCCGAAAGTGAGAGTAAGAAAGACGGGAGACAGTTTAGCGATTCGTCAGGGCCGGTGAGACCGTGTCGAAACGAAACTGCACGCTGAAGCGCGTTGCTCGAGCGTTCCGCAGAAAGCTGCACATCAAACACGAGCCTATGCTACTCGATCGGCCAAATAAGCTGCAATTTTCTAGACGAGAGGGCACGCACAAATTTCTCTTCGATTCGACGATCTCCCTTCCGCATGTCCTGCCGCTGTGTCTGAGGCTATGCACACAGGCTGCTGCCCTGTTACTGCACACTGCCAGCACAGTATCCCCGTGTGCATGCGGCCGTGGCCCATCGGAGGGTCCCAGGAAAATTGTGGGGGATTAAAACCCTGTTAATAGTGAACAACAATGGCGAGCTCGCACGCGGTGGCCCGCGGCTACACTGCAAGGGAAACCACGTGCAAAGGGACGAAAAATCGCACAGATAGAAATTTACGGTAAAGAACAAAATAAAATAATAATAATAATAAACGTGTTAAAAAAATGTGCCATTTAAATAAAATTCACCCAGAAAAACAATTTATTTGATGGCCACTGTTTATTTATTTTAAGTAAAATATTTATTAGTTTTAAATAAGTATTTATTTTAATTAAGTAAATAGTTACTTAAATGAAATAAATATTTATTTAAATCAAATAAATATTTTTCTTAAACCAAATAAACGGCCGTCAAATACATTTTTTTTCTCGACGTTGTATTACTCTGGGCGCCTGTTTCTATATTATCGCGTGGCCCGTAAGAATTTTAATGGAGCACGATCGATACGTTATTTTCGGGGGGGTCCGATGCTGGAGCGGCTCCTCGGCGAGTCCTCTCGGGAAGTCGCGGGGTCAACGAGCACGGAGAATCGCATTCCGTTGCCGGTGCGAGAAACCCGTGCGACGAAGGTTCGCCGAACCTTGCCTCTGCGACCGTGCACGTGCTTCTGTTATATGCCTCTCGTTCCTCGGAGACCGGTGAACACCCGCCGGTTGGCGAACGTGTGTCACGGGCGGCGATCGATACGCGTGACTCGCGGGAGCAACACGATGTATAGCAGTTCGGTCGCATGTTACGTGCTATTTGCAATACAGGCGATCTCGATTCGAACCGAGCTCGAGGGCGGACGGACGTAGAAATGAAAGAAAAAAAATGTAAATAAATAAAGAGAAAACAAACGAGAAGGCAAAAGAGTGAGAAATCGTTTTGTTTTTCGGTGCAGGACCTTCATAAATCGGATGCCAGGGAGCTCCGGGCGACGCGCTCGAAACTCCACCGTGCCGCACTCTCGTATATAGTTCGAGGCTTGCTTGCGAGGCTTTCTCGATATTAATTTAAAAACGCACATAGCTCTGGGCCAAAGTCATTATTTTGCGTCTACAACGCGGCATCGCGGCTATTAAGACGCGGCTGCACGGGTACTATCAATGATAACAGCGACGGAATTAGTGCGGACCGAGTCGACGGGGAATCGGTGATAGAAGTGGCAAAGTCAAAAAGCGCTTCTGGTCTTCCTTTTTTTACTCCCGATTGCCCACTAGGGTTAAAAGACGGGAGTTATGCGTACCACGGCGATCACGTGACCGTGCGTATTTTCTTCGAGTTCGGTGCTCTCCGAATCGGAAAAACATCTCTTGACAAAACTTGACAAGCTGTTTCTTTGAAGCATGATCTGTGTCTTTCTCAGGTTTTGTTGCGATTCGATGCGAATTCATAGAGATTCATAGAAATTCATAGAGAAGACCTTTTGGGAAAAAGGATGTTTATCCATATTGAAATTTCAGCTAGATATGCCGCCATCTTTCGCCTTCTCTCCGGCTTTCGCAGTTAATTTCGCTACGAATCAGCTGTCGAGATTATATACTTACTGTGATTTTTTTTTGTTTTTTTTCATATCATAATGTAATATAATTTAATATTTTATTGGACGCACAGATGCAAGAAAGTACAAAAACATGGTAAAAATGAATATTTAAAATCATTAATTTTGATCGGCCGGCACTAATCTCAGAGTCCAGAGTTCTTGTTTCGCAGAATACAATATACCTTTTCCTTCCGGCGCCTTGTGTGGGTCGCATAAGCCCTATCATAGGCTTTTTCGCGATTACGATCCTTATACTACTCCTATAATCAACCTATCCTAAACAATATAAATAAATGAAAAAAAGTTATATCATTAAAGATCTCGGCAATTTAATGATATATTCTGTTCCGAAAAACGTACCGCCTTCGTACTCGTGAAACGACGGTAAAATCTAGTTTGCATCTAGAAAATATTTGGTAACTTCTTTTATAAAATTTTTTGCTCTCATTTCCGGCGGGTTATCGCCGGGAGCGAGTTAAAACACACGCATCACGCTATAAGGTAAGAGGCCCAGTTTCCTCCATCTTCAATTTTTAAAGGGAACATTTTATAAAAAATATATGTATATATGTATCATTAATAAAGAGTAAACCGTTCTTCAACATGCCGTCAATTTAGTTTGTATTTAACGTAAACTGTATTTATTATTAGTATAAATTGCGAGTAACTGGGACAGTGGCGGAAACTTGGCCGTTTACCTTAGTCGGATAATTTGCGCCCTATTTCCTTATTTCTATCTAGTGGGTAGCTTAACTTTACCGTTTTTGGCACTTCTAGTCTTGCCTTCATAAAATCTGAGATCCTTGTTTTTCACTAGTTGCTTAATAGATGCACACAGGATTTCGATCATCGAAAAAAATACAATTTTTTATTTCCTATCGAAAATACTGTTTTCTGTTTTTTTTCTTCTTGGCAGGTAGGATTAAATTTGTTTTTTTTTTCCTCAGGAAGCTTAGAGTTCGAGGCTCGTCCGCGCACATGCGCGAGTCTTCCCCATGCATAATATTCATAGATACAGATGGACGTACGGGCGTCCATGCACGACTAACGCGTTACGTATGTTTACACAGTAAATATATCAATGAATTTACGATCCGGTCTGTGATCCCTAATGGCCTCGCAAACAGATCTTCGTCGGGGAATGCGCGCCTTCTCGCCTATTCCTTCGCCTTCTTCGTCTTCATTCTTCGGCTGGATATCGCCGAGCTTGCAGCCTCGTATATTCGCCCCCATCGTCATCGTCGCTCCTCCTCTTCGTCTTGTTCCTCTTTCTCGACGGCTTCGCCTCCTCTTCTTCGCGCCCCGCACCTTGGTAGCCCTCCGGGCGGGATATCGTACGGCCTACGTGCAAACTATTAATTCGTTCGCGGAGAGACGCGTTAACGAGAATCAGCACACCGAGCCTCGGCCGGCATCCACCGAGATCGTTCGACGGGACCTCGGAGCGATCTCGGGAACAGCTTGCCCCCCACACAGACCGGAAGTCTTCGGGATACAATTTTTTTTCACTCGCCTTTTTCCCTTATTTTTACATGTGATCGATTATAGGCCGTTCAAGATGTTTTCGGCGAAATGTGATTTACAGAGTTACGAGTTTTTATGCTGAGGCGTACTAAATTTGATACCATAAAAAAATTGCAAATTTAATGTACCGGTATTGGAAGCTTTTATGCATAAATATTGGAAAATTTAATGCACGAATATTATGTAAAATTACAGTACTTTTAAAGTAATTTTAAAATACTTTGAGTATTATTAAAGAACTTTTATTAAAAATGCAACTTTTTAATCATTTTTTATTTACCGTACATTCATTTTACACATCGTCTGGATATTAAATTTAATATACTAGTTTAGGCATAAAATCTTCCAATACCGGTAAATTCATTTTCATGCAGACATTTTTTAAAGTGTACATAAAATTTAGATGAAGTTGACGCAGTTCTGCAAAAATGTGTCGATTTCAGTTGAAAAGCATTTCTCTCGCCCCACCATGCTTGGACAGCTGTGGAGCAATTTTCGGGTCATAGTCGTCGTTGCTGAGTCGGTGGAGGGATGGAGTAAGGACCGGAAGTTTTGGGATACGATTTTTTACACTCTTTTTTTCATTATTTTTACATATAAAAGATTATAGGCCGAGGACGTTTTTTTGGCAAACTGTTATGTACTAAGGTATGAAGCTTTTATGCAGAGCCATATTAGATTTGTTACAAACAATTGAGATAAAATTGAAAAAGTTCCGCTAAAATCCACTGATTTTAGTGGGAAAGCATTCTCTCTCGGCCCGATATGCTTGGAGAACTGCAGAACAATTTTCGGGTCACGGTCTTCGACGCTGGATGTGGAGAAGACCGCTGTACCGACCGGAAGTGTTCGATATTCAATCTTTACTCACTCCTTTTTTACTCACTTTTACATACAAAAGATTATAGACCGTTGAACTTTTTTTTGTTTGCAAAATGTTGTATACAAAGATACGAAGTTTGTATGCAGAGGCGTTTTAAATTTAATACACAATATTGAGATATGCGTTCGATGTGTGGAAGACCACAGTATTGACCGGAAGTGTTCGGTATTCAATTTTTTCTCACTCCGTTTTTTTTACTTAAATTTACATACAAAATATTATAGACCGCTGAACTTTCTTTTCAACATTTTTTTTTTTTGCAAAATGTATATAAAGTTCTTAAAGAAGTTTTAGATGCACAGGCGTACCGAATTTAAAACACAAAATTGCGATATTCGCTGTATTTGTGGAAGACCACAGTATTGACCGGAAGTGTTCGGTATTCAATATTTTCTCAATATTTTTTTAACTTACTTTTACATACAAAAGATTATAGACCATTGAATTTTCTTTTTTTTTTGCCAGTTGTTATATACAAAGTTGCAAAGTTTTTAAGCACAGGCGTATTAAATTCAATACCCAAAATTAAGTTAAATTTGAAGAGGTTCCAAAATCGACGAATTTTAGTAGAAGAGCATCCTCTCTAGCTCCGCCATGCTTGGAGAGGCGCGGAGCCATTTTCGGGTCATGGTCCTCGACGCCGAGCGGGTGGAGGGCCAGAGAGAGAGTAGTTCTCGCGGCAGCGTTTTGTTTGCTCTGCAAATTTGCTCGGGCAAACGTATCGACAAATTTACGAGACCGTCTGCGGTGTGTTTTCATCGTCGAGGCTGTACATCGTCGACGCAGCGCCTCTCGCGCCACCCGCAATCCTGTTTACGAATAACAAACCCAGCATCCCTCCGAAATGAATTCTCATCATCATCTTCTTCCTCGCGATTCGGTGCTTCAGCGTGCGTTCTTTGAGAATCGATATCGTTATGTCGATACTCTGTGTGTACCCGACAACGTCCGGAATTCCATTATCAAAACGTGCACCCGCATCGATATGCGACTGAGAATAGAGCGGGGCAAGATGAACCTGCAAAGCGATTGAGGAATTTTTGTAGATTTATATTCTTTTTAAGGTAACTATAAGGTAACCGATTTTTTGTCATTGTCGTAACTACAAAATGTAGTTCCCCTTGGGAACTATTTTTTATGGTAAAAAGTCAGTATTGTTGTTTTGACTATTTAATTTTTTCTTAGTGTAAGTTCGAGATAAATAAGCGAAAATTGCAAATACTTCTTGATGGTATAAAAATCTGAAAAAATGCATCCGTACTAAATTGCAAAGATTAATTTTGCCTAATAATAATTCCAAAATGTTATTAACAAATTAATCAAAAAATTAATTGTTTAACAAATTAACCGGCAACGAATTTTTTTTTATGAAAATTATTCGTTCATTTTTCTGAATACGAATTTTCCTGAGTATGAATTTTTTCAGATGTTTCAATTAGTTTTGATTTTGGTATTTTTTCACAAATTTTTTCCATATAAAAAAAAAGAATCAAAGCTATTTGAAAAATCTAAAAAAATTCATACGTATTAAAAAAAATGAATGAATCATTTTCATTAAAAAAAGTTTCGATGCCGCGTAATTTCTTAAACAATATATTTTTTCATTGAATAGTTGATAATATTTTGGAATTATTATTATGCAAAATTAATCTTTTCAGTACCTTTAGTACGCTTGCAGTTTTTCAGATTTTTATACCATCGAGAAGTATTTGCAATTTTCTCTTACACTGTTAAAAAAAATTGTAAATTTAATGTACCGATATTGGAAGCTTTTATGCATAAACCAGTATATTAAATTTAATGCACAAATATTATGTAGAATTACAGTAGTTTTAAAGTAATTTTTAAATACGTCTAGTACAATTAAAGTACTCTTATTAAAGATACCACTTTTTTATTATTTTTTATTTACCGTACATTCATTTTACACAACGTTTGTATATTAAATTTAATACACTACGTTATGCATAAAAGCTTTCAATACAAGTACATTAATTTCGAAGCAGACATTTTTTACAGTGTACTTTTCTCGAACTTATGTGAAACGAGCCCGAAGCGACAAAGCTACCTTAAGATCTATTTTGCCCCAAGCGTTCGGTCCGCCCCGCTCTCCCCTACGTCGTTCTTTTCCATTCTTCATTCCACGGACCCGTAACGCACCGGTGATACATCGTTTCTCCATCTTCATTCTTTTCGCTCAATATTTCGTTCCCTTCGTTGTTTTTATTTTACTTTATTTTTCGAGCATTCCATTCGTCCGGATCGACGTTCGCCGTCTATTCCTTTATCGTTGCCAGGCGGAACCGTCGATCACACCTTCGTCGATGCTCCCCCAGCTCCGTGATGGATCGCCAGGTCTCGGGACCAAATATTTCAATATTTACGATCAGCAGAGCCGGAGGGATGTGCGCGGTGTACGGCATCGAGGAAACGCGCTGCACGATATCCTCGTCGCCGGCGTTAAAAGGAAAATATCAATCATCGGTCAATTTCGGGGAATTCCATTTCCGCGAATAAATTCCACCAGGAGCAGTGGCGATGGGAATGATGGGAGCAAATTTTCCATATGAGATTTTACCCGGGCATCCTCGAAGGCGTTGCCTGTCGGGGCTTCCTCCATCCTGACTTACGAGGCTCGCCTGCAACAACACTCCGAGTCGCCGATGGGCCTCCCCGTTCCCTCGACGCAGCGGCCGTACGAGTTTGGCTGTGCAGCTTCCTCGCTATTTCCGTCTCGCGAAGTACACTTTCCCACCGTGGTTCGAGCCTCCATCCACCTCTTTGGATAGCTTCCGAAGTCTCCTTTCTGGGGATTTCTCATAAATCGGCTGGTCGCTGGTTTATACATTGTGGGGTTAAATATTTATCGTCTAAGCGTAGAGAATTACGGGAATTGACGACGGATCGCATACCGAGATAGAGCAACTTCACTTCTTCGAAGCGGAATCCAAGAGAATGAGAAAATGGTCGTTGTCTTTATATACGACATAACGGAAAATATTTCATACACAAAGTCGCAAAAACAAATAAACATTAAAGAGACAAAAGTAACACATTTTTAATATAGCCTTATATAATATATAAGTTGAAATAAAAAGAAAAAATTCGCGCCTCGTTGGTTTACACATTACGGGGTTAACTATTTACCGTGCAACTGAAGAGAATTATGAGAATAGAGGATGGATCGCATACCGAGATAGAGCAACTTCACTTCTTCGAAGCGGAATCCAAGAGAATGAGAAAATGGTAGTTGTCTTTATACACGACATAACGGAAAATATTTCATACACAAACTCGCAAAAACAAATAAACATTAAAGAGACAAAAGTAACACATTTTTATTTCAACTTATATATTATATAAGGCTATAATTAACATTACGGTGTTAACTATTTATCGTCTGATCGTAGAGAATTATGGGAATAGAGGATGGATCGCATACCGAGATAGAGCAAATTCACTTCTTCGAAGCGGAATCCAAGAGAATGAGAAAATGGTATTTGTTTTTAGATACGACATAACAGAAAATGGGTATAAACTATTTTATACCTAAAATGGCAAAAACAAATAAAAATTAAAAAGAGAAACGTGAGGTATTTTAATTATAGACTTATATATTATATAATTCACCTTATGTAATATATATGTTGAAAGAACAAGAAAAAATCAGCTCCTCGCTGGTTTACACATTACGGGGTTAACTATTTATTGTCTGACCATAGAGAATTACGGGAATTGAGGATGGATGGAAATTCACTTCTTCGAAGCGGAATCCAAGAGAATGAGAAAATGGTATTTGTTTCTTATACGACATAATCGAAAATATTTCATACCCAAAATGGCAAAAACCAATGAAAATTAAAGAGACAAAAGGAGGGTAAAATAAAATAAAATGTAATACAGTAAAATAAATGTGATAACATTAAATTACACTCAAAGAAGGTTCTTTTCGTCACACGGTAGGATTATAACCGAGAACCTCGTTTATTTACTTTATGTTTTATTTTAACCCTCAGATCGAAATAAAATTTAAAAAAAGTTTTGATATATCGGTATCACAATACAATATATTTCACATTACCGCTCATAAAGTAAAAAAACACGCACGAGATTGTGGAAACTGTTAAAGAATTTGATAAGAATCGTGATGGGTATAATTTCTTGGGTCGAGAAACGTTTAAAACGCGCGTATATACGTATACATATATATCCCCATAACTATATGGTATAACTACATAACTACATAACTAGTATACCTTCGTGAGAGCGAGAGTAGGACCCATCGCACATAACGACTAATTTATCTCCCTTATCGAGGTCGTTTTATCGGTCGATTAATTAACGAGATAATGGGTCGCGCGCGCGCGATCTCGTGAAAGGGAACGGGACGGAGTGAATGAGGGAGCTGAAGCCAGAGCGCCAGGTCAGGTATCGTTTGAGTAATTGGCTGTCGAGAAATTACACCTAGAAATTAACGTTTCTGACGTGTCCGCTTGTTCCTTTTTAAAGTTTCTTTCTCTTAGTTTTGAGGAGTTTCTATAGCTTTCTGCATAATGGCCATACCTTGGTGGGAATGACACATAAGACCGCTGCTGACCGACATTGGGCGAACACTGGCCGCGGTGCTGGCCAACATTGGGCGAACACTGGCCGCGGTGCTGGCCAACATTGGGCCAACACTGGCCGGTGCTGGCCGACGTTGGGCGAGCACTGGCCGCGGTGCTAGCTAACATTGGGCCAACACTGGCCGGTGCTGGCCGACGTTGGGCGAACACTGGCCCCGGTGCTGGCCGATGTCGGGCCAACACTGGCCAACGCTGTGCCAGCACTGGTTGTGTTTTATTCTGCACAGTAAATTACTTCTGCACAGTAAAAAATAATTTCGTAAAATCGGAATGCAACATTTTGTAAAAATAGTTTTTTTAAATAAGTGACAAACTCGTTTGTCCGTTATTTGAATATACGAACCTGTCCTGTTATTTCTTGTGTCTTTGACAATTTTAGTTTCTACTTTTCTTTGTGAAACTAGAAAGTTAAGAAATAAAAAATTGCAGATGTTTATGAACAATAAGTTGTAAAAAGTACACTTTTTTTTACTCCATGCGGTTGTCGTTCATTAGCTTTCCAAATGACAAGAAGAACCTATATATATATATATATATAATTTTTAATCTCTTTCTAATTTATCTCTGCCCTCCGACCCGACAGTCATTTCCCAACGCACTTTCGTACGCACGCGGAGGATCGGTGGGGTGGGCAGGGGTAAAACGTTCCCGGTGAACTTGAAGAGGCAAAGTAGACCCCGGGGACAAATCCGCACTCTCGGCGCCCGACAGCATTTTATCTCGAGGGGCGAGGGGGAGCCAAGACGCGGCGTCTTCATCCATCCTCGAGTTACTGCCCGAGGTAGATGAGCCGGGAAACCCCCTCGAGCCTCCCACTAATTTTCTTGCGACTTACGAGTGCTTCTATGCGAGGAACTCTTCCCCCCCTCTCCCGGTGTCCAAAAGCCCTCAGCCATTTTTCTCTCCGCTCGCCCACAGTAGCCGGCTTTACGTCTCGTCCTGAGAGAATAATAATAATAATAATAATAATAATAAATAAATTTATTGCTTCTCTAGAATACATAAAGATTCTTATAGCAAGGAGGGTAGAGGTGGTGTTCCTTACATCTAAATAGAAGAAAATTAATAAAATAATACAAGAATACAAGACGGCACGACTCCAATATATCGGTTATTGGTTTAAGGCGAACGCTCTTAGCAATAGAGACCTCGTTATAAAATAAAAGACGTTCTTTATATCGTCGATTGTTTCTGCTCGTAATAGTTTAGCTACATTCTCCAGGGTGATAGGGTTTCCCAGGTAGTGACATCTCTACGGCTCGTAGATTGGACAGTATATAAATAAGTGTTCCATTGTTTCGAATTCATTCCTATTACAGATTTTACATGTTCGGTTTGGTTCTAATTTGTATATCATTTTATTGAATACTACCGAGTTGATGTAAAAATTTGCTAGCCGTATATAATAATAATAATAATAATAATAATAACAATAATAACAATAATAACAATAATAACACCAACAATAACTATAACAACAACAATAATAATAATAATAATAATAATAATAATGAAATCGGATGAAGAAAGTGTTCGAGAAACGCTCCAACGCCTCCGGGCTAGCGATAAATCGACTTCGACGTTGATTGGTCCGAGAGATCGAGACGTTAGAGAGAATGTAATGAAATTGAGAGATTTCTTATTTTTTATAAAAAAAAAAAAAAATTTTTTGAGCACCTGGGACCGGTGAAAATCTGTTCTTCGGCGGAGAGCCGATGAATTTTTATTGGAATAAAAATATGCGCCCCGATCGGTCGAGGCGGGATGTTCCGACAAATTTTACGATCTAGTCCGTCGAGAAAGAAGGAATAAGTGGGAGAGGGAGGTGGAGGTAGCCTCGGGTGCTTTACGAGCGGCTCCACAGGCGGAAAGATCAAGCGTGCGCCGTGTCCGAGAGCCTCGCCGGACGAAGGATATTTATTATCCCGGTTATGTGGCTGCTGGGACACCCCCATGGATATATCCGTGCGGCTGCTGGTTCCGCTCGTCGGGCTGGGCCTCCTCTGTAACCGATGTTACTGCGCACAGACTGGCGTTAACTGATCAACTGTGCGTTTACTGTGCGTTACGCTTCGTACCTGTATTGCGGTTGGATCGCGCGAGGATGTTAAGGTAGTCCTTGCGAATAGTGTTCACTTCGCATAAGTTTCAGAGATATAAGACGGAATTGCAAACATTTCTGTATGGTATAAAAATCTGTTAAAAAATGAAGCACATTAAAGATGCGAAAAGAGTAATTTTGCATAATAATAATTCCAAAACATTATTAACACATTGATGAAAAATAAAATTGGTCAATAAATCTCGCGGAAATCTAACTTTTTCTTTTATGAAAGTGCTTCGTTTACTTTTCTGTATACGTATGCATTTTTTCATATTTTTAAATTCACTTTTATTTTTTTTTATAGGCTAAACCAGCCAATGAATGGACACTTCATAAGAGCACGTGCATAAAAAATGTCTATTCATTGGCATTTTCGTCTGCTTAACTGTCCATTCATTGGCCGGCTTACCCTATCGGAAAACGTGTAGAAAGTCGCAAAATTCAAAGTGAATTTAAAAATGTGGAAAAATTCATATATTTTCAGAAAAAATAACGAACAATTTGCAGAAAAAAGTTATGTTTCCGGGAGAGATGTGGAACAATTTTATTTTTCATCAATTTCTTAATCATTTTTTGACATTATTATTGTGAAAACTTTATTTTTTTAGAGTCTTTAATACGCTTGATTTTTATTAGCTTTTTATACCATCGAGAAATGTTTACAATTCCCTTTCATTTCTCTGAAACTTATGCGAAGTGCACACTATTCGCAAGGACTACCTCAAGCACCAGCCGCAGTCTCACGGTAAATGCACTGTGGAGTTAGAAAGAAAAATGTGCGATCAGTCGAAATATTGGCGCTAATCAAGGGTGAAATATTGAAAGGGAGGATCTGTTCAGATGTTTATGGATGCACCATCCATACAAAAGAAAATGCATAATGAGAATGCCTTCACCGAGTCTCAGGATTACGGCAAACAACTCTTGGCTCAGTGTGTGCACAACGAGTTAGGGGCTGTGTTCTAAAACGCACCTCCCGCTTTAATTTTCTGGTCTTCTTTTTCTCTTTGCCCCTTCATCTTATTTCCCATACTTCACACCTGTCGGGTATTCCAGACGGTTTTATGCCAGTTCCAGGCGCACAATAGAGAACAGTGGGGCACCTTGTGTAATTTTTTTTTAAGTGGAATGTTTTAGTCTCAGGAATATTCGCATTTTTGTCACTACCGACTTAACAGTCAAAATCCTCTGAAAAAAATTAAAACATGATTTTAGGTGACGAGAATAAAATAGTCATTGTACCGGTAATCTTGATGACTGCAAAATGGCACAGGGTAAACCAGTCAAAGAATGGACAGGGCCAATGAATGGACACTTTGCATAAGAGCACGTGCATAAAAAACGTCTATTCATTGGCTTTTTCGTCTGCTTAACTGTCCATTCACTGGCCGGTTTACCCCACGGTGTTTTGTCTCGTGTTAAATGTTTCGTTCCTAGAAGTATTCGCAGTTTTGTCACTACCAACTTAAGGAGGGAGTCTCGCTGCGCGCTGACTTCGCATAAGTTCGACAACAATAAGAGAAAATTGCAAGTACTTTTTGATGGTGTAAAAATGTGAAAAAAATCATGTATACTAAAGGTACTGAGAAGATTAATTTTCCATAATAATAATTGCAAAATGTTATTAACAAATTCATCAAAAAATTAATTGGTT
>JAPYZD010003507.1:0-13665 GCA_030522725.1 Ichneumoninae sp. B BG-2022a
GTCACCCTTGAATTTCAATCCCAAACCCACTTCGACGCGTCCTTTCCTCGCCCGTAGCCGCGCAATTTGTTTTCCTAACCTCACTCGCCGCGGTCGCCAAGAGGCGCTCATCTCTGACGCTAGTTCGCCGCTTTTCCGTTACTCTGATTGGCCCACTAGCGCGTTTCGATATATCGATTATCGAACCCGTCTCTTCCCGCAATTCTTATCTTATCAACAATTCTTCCTAATCATGATCCTAAAATATCTGAAATTTCATCCCTGGCAAGTCTCTATCAATTGCACTGCTGTGAACTAAAAATGGTTCACTTGTAGAACTTTATTCTCTAAGCGAAGTTCCCCGAGCGAAGTTTGATGCAAAACACATCCATTAAAAACTGAATGAAATTTAGTTCTCATGAGGACTCAGGGTCATCCTTGATCAACGTTCCGCAATATTGTTACCCTTGAATTTCAATCCCAAACCCACTTCGACGCGTCCTTTCCTGCCCCGTAGCCGCGCAATTTGTTTTCCTAACCTCACTCGCCGCGGTCGCCAAGAGGCGCTCATCTCTGACGCTAGTTCGCCGCTTTTTCGTTACTCTGATTGGCCCACGAGCGCAATTCTTATCTTATCAACAATTCTTCCTAATCACGATCCTAAAATATCTCTATCAATTACACTACTGTGAACTAAAAATGGTTCACTCGTAGAACTTTATTCTCTAAGCGAAGTTCCCCGAGCGAAGTTTGATGCAAAACACATACATTAAAAACTTAATGAAATTTAGTTCTCGTGAGGACTCAGGGTCATCCCTGATCACCGTTCCGCAATATCGTCACCCTTGAATTTCAATCCCAAACCCACTCGCCGCGGTCGCCAGGAGGCGCTCATCGCCGCGGCCGGGTACCTGCTTTACCCTCCGAGTAATTTAATCGTATCCCAACTCGCGCCGTTCTCTCTTTTCGCCGATATATCGCAAGTTTCATCAGCAGCGTCGCAGTTGCTTAGTGGTTTAATACAAAAGGATGAGAGAGGCGACAGGCGGAGAGGTAAGAAGGATGCGGTTGTGCGGTTTGAGCCCGAGGGAATAGGAAACAAAAGTGCGCACAGCACTCGCTGGCCAACGAACGGGCGCCGGTGCCGTGCGGCGAAGTGCGGTGAATGGAGGGGGCGGATGAGAGACAGGCATGTGTATGACACGTAGAAACGCCAACACACCGAGAGAGACCCGTCGGACAAGTACGGAATTGCACGATGGGAGAGTTAGCATGTGCGCCCGGGTGACCCAATTTCGCCATGGCGAGGGAAAAGCGGGAGAGCCGGCGAAAGCGGGCGCTTTCCCATCGACCCTGGCCCCATAACCGGGAGGCCAGGGCCACGGCTACCCACCCCCAAACCGTCAAGGTCAATGCTGGTGCGCGTGGTATCTTGCACGTTTTACCTCCCGCTTTTTACCCCCCCCCCCCCCCGTTCCACCTTTCCACCTTTCCACCCTCTCCGAGCGCAAACGTTTATCTCTTCGCTTTGATACTTAAGATTTTTTTTTTTTTTTTTTTTTTTTTTTTTTTTTTTTTTTTTTGTGGGAACCAACCCCGCGGTTTGTCGCGGAGAGCGAAATGAAACGCAGAGGGAAAAGGTGGATTAAAATTGAAAATGCTCCTGTGAGATAATTCGAGGAGATAAAAAGCTGTGTCGGACAGCAAAATGTCTGTTTTCCTCCTCGGCTCCCTGACACACTGTTTCGTCGTATATATTTTGTATTTTATGTGTATATATGTATATAGCTGTGAAGGAAGATAAAATGAGCTTTATGGAGTTATTCCCTCGCGCCACGGGAGACGCTTCGCCGGCGACGCACGACGCTCACTGCTCCCGCTCGGGACAATCATACCAATTTTCCTTATAATTTTTTCTCTCGATCCGTCGGGGAAACCAGACTTCGGAGGCGCTTCGCGAATTTTTCTCGGAGTTTTTGTACGGCGTTTCACGGCCGGGCGGTTAATGTCAATGGGGGTGATTGGTGAAAAATTCTGCTCTTGGAAATGTCATACCAAGTTTCGGGATAATTTTTTTTTTTCTTGGTCCATCGAAGAAACGAGACTTCGAAGTCCCTTCAGGAATTTTCTCGGAATTTTTATTAATGGATTGTTAATGGATTAATATCAATGTGGGTGACTGGTGAAAAATGCAGGACGTGCGACGCTTACTGCTCTCGCACAATCATACCAATTTTCGTTATTATTTTTTTTCTCGATCCATCGAAGGGATAAGACTTCGAAGTCCCTTCACGAATTTTCTCGGAATTTTTCTAGGGCGTTTCACGACCGGACGATTAATTTCAATGTGGGTGACTGGATAAAAATGCAGGACGCGCGAGGCTTACTGCGCTCGCACAATCATACCAATTTTCGTGATAATTTTTTTTATCTCGATCCATCGAAGAAAGAAGACTTCGAAGTCCCTTTACGAATTTTCTCGGCATTTTTCTACGACGTTTTACGACCGGACGATTAATTTCAATGTGGGTGACTGGATAAAAATGCAGGACGCGTGGGGTTTACTGCGCTCGCACAATCATACCAATTTTCGTGATAATTTTTTTTCTCGGTCCATCGAAGAAACAAGACTTCGAAATCCCTTTACGAATTTTCTTGGAATTTTTCTACGGCTTTTCACGACGGGTCGATTAATTTCAATACGGTTTCCTGGCGAAAAATGCAGGACGCGCGACGTTTACTGCTCTCCCACAATCATACAAATGTTGGTAATCATTTTTTCTCTCGATCCATCGAAGAGACAGCACTTCAAAGTCCCTTCATGAATTTTCCTGGAATTTTTCTACTTTTGAATTTTTCTACTGGAATTTTTCTATTTTTCCTGGGGCTTTTCACGACTGGTCGATTAATTTTAATACAGATGACTGATGAAAAATACAGGACGCGCGACGTTTACTGCTCTCACACAATCATACAAATTTTGGTAATAATTTTTTCTCTCGATCCATCGAAGAGACAACACTTCGAAGTCCCTTCACGAATTTTCCCGGAATTTTTCCACGGCGTTTCACGAGCGGTCGATTAATTTCAATACGGTTTCCTGGCGAAAAATGCTGGACGCGCGACGTTTACTGCTCTCGCACAATCATACCAATTTTCGTGATAATTTTTTTTTTCTCGATCCATCGAAGAAAGATACTTCGAAGTCCCTTCACGAATTTTCCCGGAATTTTTCTACGGCGTTTTACGGCCGAACGATTAATATCAATACGGTTGACTGGCGAAAAATGCAGGACGCGCAACGCTATGTGCTCTCGCACAATCATATAAATGTTGGTAATAATTTTTTTCTCTCGATCCATCGAAGAGACAACACTTCGAAGTCCCTTCACGAATTTTCCTGGAATTTTTCTACGGAGTTTCACGACCCGGTCGATTAATTTCAATGTGGGTGACTGGTGAAAAATGCAGGACGCACGTCGACTCCGGCGCGAGCGAGGGGGCCGAAGTAATGAGCGAACCGAACTGCAAAGTGTAATTAACAGAAAAAAAAGAACCACCCCAGCAGCGTTTTTCCATCGATTATAAATGTGGGTCGCAGCTCGAGCGGAGGGGAAAAAAAAACTAGTTAAAAACATGTCATGTCCGAGCTGCTACAGTTAACGAGACAGCGAATGGTCGAACGGTGACGATTGTTTTTTTCCGCGCTCGGTCGGCTCTCGCTCTCGGCCGTTCGATAGTCTCGTTAATTAAGACGATCCCGCCTCGGAAATTGAGAGCTAGAAACCCCCTGCGGTTCGTTCGCTACGTAATAGCGAATTCTACGGCTATTCCTACATAATCAGCCTTTAGCCCTGACCTCCCGATTTCCGAGAGCGCGTAAACACGCTTTTTTCTTCCTTTAAGTTCCGTCGAGTAAAAGAGTACTTTTTTATTTTTAATATTTATTTCTTCTTCAAGAATTCGTTAAAACTTGGCGCAAACATCGTTCAAGACCATACCCAACGATCCGTGTAATTTAAATGAAATTTGCCGTCCCTAAAGCCGTACACACTCGAAGAGGTTTGCATGATTCGTGTGTACAGTAGAATCCCCCGTAACGTCACGGTCGACGTTTCCAATTCGAGCGGACGGAAGCGAACACCGCTTCGCAAATGTTATTCGCCCTCCGCACGGCTCGCTTGTCACCCCATCGATTAACGTATGTGCGACTCTCTACTCTGTCGCCTATAGCGGACACGCATTTAAGCGGGTCGGAGCGCTTTACACTAGTCGAATCAGTGCTACAGTTTTAATGTCGTTTATACACATATTTAGACTGTAAAAAAAATGTGTAGGCTTAGGAAACTTTTTTGTCCGCAAATGTCCACAAATTTTTTGTTGTTAATTTTAGAAATTAAAATTTCGCAAAATTAACAGACATGTTTGGAAAATGTACGAGATTTTTTTTTTTAATTAACATGAGAAGAATTTTGGGGGTTTGTGGGGAAGAAACTTTAGTATCCGTTTTACTGTGTGCGCATCTGTTGATTCAAGTGGATAGATAGGTAGCATTTGTTGTACAGAACACCGCAAATCGAATGAATACAAAAAAATAAGACATACGACTAACGCAACGAAAATAAAATAAATATAAGACAATAAACCAAAATAGCAAAAGTAAGAAAATAACAATAAATGGGTGGTTATAAATAATATTATGGATGGTTT
The DNA here is from genome assembly GCA_030522725.1 of Ichneumoninae sp. B BG-2022a. Lineage (NCBI taxonomy): Eukaryota > Metazoa > Arthropoda > Insecta > Hymenoptera > Ichneumonidae > Ichneumoninae sp. B BG-2022a. Next base: position 4,690 of record JAPYZD010003507.1, read on the forward strand.
TTTGTATTGCAGCAGATGTGCTTAACTTAGAAAAAATACTAATTGCAATAGAGAATGAGCCGTAATACATAAAAACCGAGCTAAAATACGGATTATTCTTTGAAAAAAACTGAACAAATGTTTACATTTTCGAAAAGAAAAAAAATCCACTTAATATTTTTGCAAATCCATTGCGATTAATGTTTTTCTAGTTTAAGGACCCCTGCTCTGATGCCGAAAACAACAAAAATAATTCTGCTGCAAACAACCATCAACTATAATCAGAAAGATGCGTAAAAGTTTCTACAAACGATTTTAAAAATCTAGCCCTCATTTGACCAGCGCTTAGCGCTCCAACCCAACCTTAAACGACGCATTATGCTTTCCACCCGCTTTAGTTTTAAGAATTGCCCAAATAACGAGAGCCTTTTAGAGGAAACTTCGAATTACTCTAAAAAAAATTATGATTTTAAGGAATGCAAAATTTCATTTGCAGATTCCTGCTTCACCATCGAAGCGCTTTCCCTCGCCTTAACCTACCTAAAATCGAAAAAAAAAAATTTATAAAGACCTTTCTACTCTGATCTTCGAATTCAGACGACAAGCTGAGAGGAACCGAAAATTGGATCGTAAATTCGGTTGAGCGAAGATAATTGTTTAATTGCATCCGCAGCTGGATACTGTAGATTAGATCTGGAATATTATTGCTTGCGTGGGTCTTCGAGCCCTGTGCCTTCCGCCCAGGCTTGCAGGACTATCGCCTTCTCCCCCGTCGAGGGTGGCGACGAAAATAGAACGAGCAGAGGCAGAACAGCGGTACGGAGGATCATATTCGAGGGTGCATTAGGCTCTTCTGCCTTCTGCTTGCCTACCTCGCTGGGCTAGGCTTTTGCCGACCTAGGGCCTTTCGCGTTATTATCTCTCCTGGCACGGCAACCTCGCCTACACACACAAATAAATACCGAAAAAAATAAATAAATTAAGGTCCGAGCCCCTTAATTAAAAAAAAAAATTTTTCCTATCACAAAAAAAAATCTGGAACAAACGTACCATTTATTTATTTTTTAAAATCATTTATATGCTGTTTCTTAAGAATAACTCGAAGCACGGCAACCTCGCCTACACACATCAAATAAATACCGACAAAAATAAATAAATTAAGGTCCGAGCCCCTTAATTTTTTTTATTTTTTTTTCTTGTCTAAAAAAAAATCTGGAACAAACATACCTTTCTTTAATCATTTCTATGCTGTTTCTTAACAATAACTCGAAGCAAAGCAAAGCGTACCGAACATTGTTCAAAAACATTGCTTAAAAATTATTAGGAAAATATAATTTCGAACTTTTGTTTTATTTTTTGTTTTTTTACATTTTTTTTGTATTTTTTTTTATTGCATTAGGCTTTTCCGCCCTCTGCTCGTCTACCTCACTGGGCTAGCCTTTTGCCGACCGAGGCGCTTTCGCGTGATTATCTCTCGTGGCACGGCAGCCTCGCCTACACATGCGAAACAAATACAGAAAAAAATAAATAAATTAAGGTCAGAGCACCTTAATTTTTTATTTTTTTTTTTACTATCTCAAAAACAAATCTGGAACAAACATACAATTTTTTTATCCACCCCTCCTATCCTCCTTCTTAAAAACAACACGAAGCAAGGCGAACTAAGCATGCCCCGAACATCTAAAACGTTGCTTAAAATTTATTGGGAAAATATAGTCGTGAGGTTTTTTTTATTTTTTTTTACTATCTCAAAACCAAATCTGGAACAAACATACAATTTTTTTATCCACCCCTCTTATCCTCCCTCTTAAAAACAACACGAAACAAGGTGAATCGAGCATGCCCCGAACATCTAAAACGTTGCTTAAAATTTATTGGGAAAATATAGTCTTGAGGTATTTTTTTTTTTTTTTTAATATTGTCATATACATTAGATAAATTAAGTACGCGCAATTTCACGCGATGCTAGTAGTAGTGGCGCGCGGGCGAGAACATTTTTATATCGGCATACTCGATACTCTCTCTATTTCTCTCTCCTCGTATCTCTTATAGCTCGTATTTATAGCCAGGGCGTCGTCGTGTCAATCCGAGGCTCGCACACACACTGCATCGTTCGGCTTTTATAATGATTTTTTTTTTTTTTTTTTTTTTTTACCGTCCTCCCTATTACGGGTATGACATACTTTACGCGGAATAACATAGCAGCTATAGCATTACAGCAGCCACACTTTCGAAGGGGGGCAACGCACAGCAGTCGATATCTAATCTGGCAGGTCCGCAACGAAGGCCAGTGAACGTTTTCCTACGCTGTCGTGTGTTCGCACGCATCGGAACGGCGTAAAAAAAAATTTTTTTAGGAGGTAAAAAAAACCATTTTTTTAGGAGGTAAAAAAATCATTTTTTTAGGAGATAAAAAAACCATTTTTTTCTGTCCATGCAATATCGGATTTATTGGATTAACGTGGAGGCGGCAATAAATATCGCCTCCGCTGATATAGAAGTCGAGATAAAAAGTCAATCGAATATCAATTTCAGCTTTAATACCGAAGGAATCCGAATTTTTCATTTTTTTTAACTTCAGTGTATTTTTTTTGTGTTTTTTTTTTTTTTGGGAGATGGAGAAATTAAATAATTATATGTAGGTGGAGGAAATGTGATATCAATTTAATATCGAATTATTGGGGCGTTAATTGCAAATTCGCCCGGTGAAATTCCAGCGCAGCGAGCCGTTAATTAAATTGCGTACAAGTTTCGCGTGGCGACTCTATTATTTCACGGAGTTTGACCGGCAGAACGAACTAAACCCGACGCTTCGACGGCATTAAATCATAAACGGCTTTGCTATTGCGGCTTTGGCGCTAACCACGGGCTGAGGCAATGCTGCGGCTATTAATTCACGGCAGTAATCGAAGGCAGAGCAAAGGAGAGCTCACGATCGCGCAATTACGAAGCTGCGACTGCCATTCGACGGTAATCTTTTCGCGTCGAGCACGCGTTCGCCTCCTTTATTGCTCAAATTCTCGCAACTATCGAGTCTCTCGCCTCTCGCACGAGGGACGCGAATAATCATTTCTATTTTTTTTTTTTTTTATCGCAACATTTCATCAATTTTTCATTATTATTTTAACAGTCGCATCGAGCCAGCGAACAATTTTTCCGCCGATAAAACCCATTTTATTTCGATTCCGCACGTCTCGGAAATATCATCTCCATCCTCCAACAATTATAGAAATCGACCGAGACGTCTCTTGCAAGAAACCTTACATCTCGATCCATCGTTACGCCACGACAATAAAACAAAAAAAAAAAAAAAAAAAAAATACAAAAAATGCAAAAAAGTCAATGTAAATTGTACTCACAATCCCGGCGTCTGAGCGTCGTTGACTCTTATCACTTTTCCGCCAACTGTTGCCTGCCGTTGCCGCTCGAACAGGCCCGGCTGCAACGGAGCAATCTCGCTGCTCTCATACTCACAGTTCGCCTGTCTATCGATGACAAAAAAACAAAATTACTCGACGAATTCTTCGCATATTCTATTTAATAAACAAAACAAAAATTTACCCCAGACGATGAATTCGCTCGAATTCGTCGGCGCGTGGCTTGATATATTTTTCTATAATTTTCTTTTTTTTTTTTTTTTTCTGTTTGGTTTTGATATGTTTAATAATTAATAATACTGGCGATTGTTGAACATCGAAGCGTGCGCGAGGAAAAATAAACTTCACTGCGGGTCATTATGGATATGCACGCTACCAAGCTGCTGCTACCGGTGTGCCTAGTAGCTACGACGATGCTATCTAGACTACTGGCCGCCCGATCGACAGGTGGCTGTTGCTACTTCGCGGTCTGCGACTCTTTTGCCCACGAAGCGAAAGCGCACACGTAGCCAGCTTCGGCGGCGAGAGCTTCCGACGGCGACGAGAGGAGCCGACGCAGGTCTGCAGGAAACGGAAAAAGGAGGATGGGGAGGCTTGCGGGTCTGCGGACGTTCTGACGTTTTCAGGGACGTAACAAGACTCGTGAACTATCTACGTAAGGTGCTTTACACACTTTTTTTACGGTCGGATCAAAGCGTCGCAAGCTCTGCGGACAAAAAGGTTTTTTACTCCTTTTTTATTTTTTTCACTTCGATAATGTTCCGGCAGAGGGAACTCCTCTTGACAATTTATTTTATGGGCATTCTTTTTTTTCTTGCTTGTTGCGCTGATCTTTAAATAAAAAGCGTTGAGGATTGTAGGTATTTTTTTAACGGGAGATGGTGGGGGAAAATATTAATTTTAATAACGTATTTTGTCATTTCGTTTCGATGGGAAAACGTGGGGAAATAAAAATGAATTGAGATTACAAATTTTGGTATTTTGGTTCGATGGGAAATCGCGAAGAATGAAAATCAATGGAGGTAAGAAATTTCGTAATTTTATTTCGATGGGAAATTATGGGAAAAAATGGATGGAGATAAAAAAAGTTGTCATTTTATTTCAATGAGAAATCGTGGGAAAACGCCGATGGAGATAAGAAATTGTGTAATTTCGTTTCAATGGAAAATCGTGGGAAAAAAGTCAATGTGAGTAACAAATTTCGTAATTTTATTTCGACGGGAAATCGTGAGAAAAAAATAAATTGAAATAACACATATTTTATTTCGCTTCGATTATAAATTCATTGTGAAATACATTTTGGGATCAACAAGTTTTCCGAGTCCGGTTCGACGCGAAACAATCGGCAAAAAAGAATGTAGATGGAAAAAGGATTGACTTATTTTTCGATACAATCTTGAATGGGAAACTATCGGCACTTGAAATCATTGGGAACGAGAAATGTCTCTCATTGATTTCCAATATAAAACCCTGTGACGATAAAGTACCCGATGCTTGAGATTGAAGCAACTTACTGTGTCACCAGACTGTGAAACTCCAGCACGGTCAATGCAATTTCAAGAGTAACTTGATCGATTCCCTTGTTCTTTCGCGACGTTCCGCCTATCCTCCCGATTTCCAATTCAATTACACCCGAGACTCCTCTCACGCGCCATCTGCGCTTCCCTCTGTCCTTTGAAACAAAGTGCTTGAAATTATCTTCGATATCGAGTACCGTAGGACTAGAGCGTTATCGATTCGCTCCGAGAGCTCTTGAACTTGCTTTGTCGCAACACTGTTGCCAAACAAACAGACAAACAGATAAACAGACAGATAAATAAATAAACAAATAATCACCTCGAAACAAACAAATAAATCATCACCTCGATATAATTATTTCCCAAGGATGCTTAAAAAAAATTACATATTTTTAAAGCTATCGATACGATTTGGACAAATAATAATTTGCAATAACAAAACATTATTTTGCGAAAGGAAATTTGACTGTTCTGCAGACCTCGCTTTTCTTTAAGGCTTTATGTACAATTACACGCGGGACTCCTGTCGCGCACCATCTGCGCTTCCCTGTGTCCTTCGAAACAAAGCGCTTGAAATTATCTTCGATATCGAGTACCGTAGGAGTCGAGCATTATCGATTCCCGCCGGGCGCTCTTGAACTTGCGTTGTCGCGACACTGTTGCCAAACAAACAGATAAACAGATGCATAAATACATGAATAAATAATCATCTCGATATAAACAGTGCACGTGAATGCCTTTAAAAAATTCAAAAATTGTTTTAAGCTGTCGATATAAAAATTTAAAAAAGTAATAAGGGAAAACGTTAGGATGAGGATTAGAGCGTTATCGATTCGCGCCGGGCGCACTTGAACTTGCGTTGTCGCAACACTGTTGCCAGACAAACAGATAAACAGATACATAAATAAATAAATAAATAATCATCTCCATATAGACAGTGCCCGAGAATGCTTTTAAAAAATTCAAAAAATCTTTTAAACTATCGATATGATAATTTAAAAAAAGTAATATTGAAAAACATTAGGATAATGATTAGAGCGTTGTCGCAACACTGTTGCCAAACAAACAGATAAACAGATAAATAAATAAATAAATAATCATCTCGATATAGACAGTGCCCGAGAACGCTTTAAAAAAAATTGAAGAAATCTTTTAAACTATGGTGATGATAATTTAAAAAAAGTAATATGAAAAAACATTAGGATAATGACTAGAGCGTTATCGATTAGCGCCGGGCGCTCTTGAATTTGCGTTGTTGCAACACTGTTGCCAAACAGACAGATAAACAGATAAATAAATAAATAATCAGCTCGATATATTCAGTTCTCAAGAATGCTTAAAAAAAATTCAAAAATTGTTTTAAGCTATTGATATGATAATTAAATAATAATAATAATAATAATAACGAGAAACATTATTTAAAAGGTTTAATTTGAAGGAAATTTGCCTATTCTGCAGATTTGTCGTTGCTTTACAGCTCTACAGATTTGTGGTGATTTTCTCGTCTCAAATGACCCAAAAAAATGCCCTCTTACTTCGGCACTGGCGCTCATCGATTTACAGATTTTCGTATACAATCTCGGTTCGGTAAAGATGTTCGATTTGTTCTCGGCATCTCCAATATCGAGTGCAGTAGGACTAGAGCGTTATCGATTCGCGCCGGGCGCTCTTGAACTTGGGTCGTCGCAACACTGTTGCCAAACAAACAGATAAACAGATAGACAGATAAACAGATAAACAGATAAGCAGCTAAACGGCTAAACAGATAAACAGATAAACAGATGTACAGATGTGCACATGAACAAATAAACATATAAATAAATAAATAAATAAATAAATAAATAAATAAATAAGTAATCATCTCGATATAGTCAGTTCCCAAGAATGCTTAAAAAAAATCAAAAATTCTTTTAAGCTATCGATATGAAAATTTTAAAAAATGTCTAATTCTCTTAAGCTATCGATATGAAATTTTTAAAAAAATTTCTAATTCTTTTAAGCTATCGATATGATAATAAAAAAACAATTAAGAAAAATTTGACTGTACTGCAGATCTAGCGTTTCTGTAAGGCTTTTTTCTAAGACGATTTTCTCGTGTCAAATCTGCGAGAAAAAGTGTCTTGTTATACCGGCAATGGGGCTCATCTATTTATAGATTGTCATATCCAATCTCGCAACGTCGAAGATGCTCGATTTGTTTTCGCATTGTTCTCTGATTTCTGTGTGCGAAAGCCTCTTTGGGAAAATCATATGTTTCACGCCATATGGCACGAGACTTGCACTGACGCCGAGGTCAGCGAAACGCTACGGCCACCGTGTTTACTGTCTATACTGTTAACGTGGCCCGGGGTGAAGGGCATCGAACACCTCCATTCTCGCGGTAATGGGCTCGGCTATTGTTTCCGTTTCGGTCAAACCGTTGACACGATAAAGCGGAGTGAACAAAAAAAATAATAATTTCATGCTCCAAGGCCACCGAAGCGAATTCAATTATTATGTGTTTACGGTCTGTGGCGTCGGCAGTGGCTTCACGAACAGCTGTTGGGCCTTTCATGCTCCCGGATTGTTCGGCTATTGATGTTTCGGAAGGTAGTAGGACCTTCATTATTAACGCATGTACGATCGGAAATTGCGACACGTAGTCAGTTTGTTTGCACTAAATGAAAATAAAAGTGATGTGCAAGTACGAAAGTTAAATTTATGTTACTTGCGACAGAACGTAATGGCTTAAGTTACTTTTGAAGTTTCGGGATAGTATGTGTTCTACTTTAATGCGTAAACTATTTAAAAATTTAATTATCGTTTCTGACGGGTTCGCGCGTGTAGAGTTTGTCAGGTCGGGTAATTTAATTTTGCGTCGGATCCGAGTGTCCAAATGTCATCAAGTAACCGCGGCGCGTTATTCGGTTGGTGTTTTATCGGCTGTTTGACCCACTTGGCTGCATCCGGTGGAAGACTCCGATTTATAAACCGGAAGTGACCTTACGGACTTTTTTTTTATATCTTTCTCCGCCGCTTCACTTCCGATGGAAATCTGAAATTTTCAAGAAGTAAAGAATTTTACTCCGTGACGTCACTTCCGGTTTGAAAAATCTCAATTTTTCACCGGAAAAGCGTAATATTTTTCATTTTTTTGAGACGTCACACTGAGAAAAGCTTACATAGCAAATAATTCCCAGGGGGGACGTCTATATTTTACAGTGACGATAATGACCGAAAATTATAGTTGTAACTATAATTATAGTTAAATCAATTAAATATATACTATCACAAACTATCTATATAGACGTCCCCTCTGAGAATTATTCGTTATAGTAGGAAATACCATCCTTTTTTCTCAGTGCACTTCCGCTTTGATAATTTTCAGATTTCCACCGAGAGTGACGTTACAATAAAAACTTGAAACTGTTCTCGGGAATTAATGTCACGTGCAGTCGGCGGGAAAAAAAAGTGTAAATTAGAGAATACAGAAAAAGTTTATTGGAGCGCGCGTGCGATGCTCCTCAAATATAATTGACTTCGAACAAAAGTAAATTACGTTTCCGTAGGTTATTATGAGGTGAACGTGCCCGTGGCCAGACAAAGCGTGCGTGCAAGAGAGACGGGAATCCGATTTTTCATGCATGTCCGGGGACCGAGCGCTCCCTTAGGTGTGCGGCCACTGGTACTTTCACCTTACAGAAAGCATGAAAATCTAATTTCCTTTCGTCCGAAATGTTAATAGTGGCGAAGAAAATACAGAAACAGATTTGTTACGGACCGACTCTCGATAACTTGAGTTAGTGACGGTGGCTGCCATTAAGGAGGGAGTCTCGCTGCGCGCTGATTTCGCATAAGTTCGATAACAATAAGAGAAAATTGCGAGTACTCCTTGATGGTGTAAAAATCTGAAAAAATCACGTATTCTAAAGATACTGAGAAGATTAATTTTGCACAATCATAATTGCAAAACGTTAATAACAAATTCATCAAAAAATTAATTGGTTAACAAATTACCCGCCAATAAAACTTTTTTTTAATGAAAATGATTCGTTTATTTTTCTGAATACGTATGAATTTTTTCAGATTTTTAAGTAATCGTTGATTTTTTATTTTTTTTTATA
>JAPYZD010003508.1:0-18181 GCA_030522725.1 Ichneumoninae sp. B BG-2022a
AAAAAAAAAAATGGAAAAAAAGAATCTTGGGACGGGAACAACGGACTTAAGAACAAACGCGTCTGACCGACTTCCTCGAGAGTTCGGGATGTTTTTTTCTTTAGGTTTTTGAGAGAGGGAAGGACATCGCGTCGTCATCTAATTACCGAGATCCGTGGCAAGGATCGGGCGTTCGTCAAGGCGGAACAGCGCGTGGGCACCGCTATTCACACAGGTACACACAGACGGATACGCAGGTAGACTGCTAGGTATGCGGCGTCTGCGAGGCAAGGAGCGGCGTAAAACAGCATGATTTTAAAAAAATTGAAAAACAATAAGAAAATAAAAAAGAAGAGAAGCGGCATTTGATCCGACGGCCAAAAGTATCAGAACAATTAATCTCGTATTTTACGCCACGGTAATGAATCACATTTATGCGTTATCGGGCGACTCGAATCTTTCGGCGATTCACTTGAACCCCGAATTTGCCACGCTTGAAAACAAAACAATTGACGCACATTCGGTTATTGTTTCTCGAGAAAATATCGTAAGTTCGCAGTGCGTAGATTCATGCTTCCTTACGGAATTGTTGTGGTAGAATATTTTGTTATTTCTCTCTAATGGCAAAATATTAAAGATTATAATTTTTTTTATATACGGAAACAACAACTTTTACGTATATTAAAATTGATAGGGAATATTAAGGTGCATGTTGGGCACGACATGAAGATGTTTTGCAATTCAATGTTGCAATGTTTTGGCACGTGTCTAAATCAGAGAATCCGTGTAGCATCCATTTCTGCCTTATCAAGAATATCAAGGAATCTTATCATAATATCATTTTATTTCCAACTCAGTTACAAGTCCGTCGCTTCGAAATCTAACTGTATTCTGCTCGATTGCGATGAGTGGAAAAAGAATGCAAAACGATTAAATATTGTCATTTTTTAATAAACCGAAACAACAACTTATGTTTATATTGAAATCCACAGGGAATATTAAAATGCATGTTAGACACGACATCAAAGATGTTTCGCAATTCAATGTTGCGATATTTTGGCAATTGTCTAAATCAGAGAATCCGTGTACCTTCTTTTTCTGCCTTACCGAGAATACCAATGAAGCAATAATTTAATGGCCAACGCAGTTACAAGTCCGTCGCTTCGAAATTCAACCGTGTTCTGAATTTAGGACCGCTCTATTTCCGCGAGTGAAAAAAAATGCAAAACGATTAAAGATCGCAATTATTTGAATATACTGAAACAAAAACTTGTATTATATTAAATTTACTACATTCAAATGTTGTATTTAGTTTATTGAAATCGATAGGGAATATTAAAATACACGTTGAACACGATGCAAAGATGTTATGCGATTCAATGTTCCTCACATTTTGGAACTTGTCTGAATCAGGTAATCCGTCTGGGATAATTCCGGCCTCATCGAGAACATCAAGGAGGCAATAATTTAACGTCCAACTCGCCAACAACTCCCCCGCCACGAAATTCATCCGTGTTACGGATTCAGGATAGCTCGATTGTGGGTAGTGAAAAAAAAATGCAAACAATTAAAGATTGTTAATTTTCAATTAACCAAATCTTTTATAATATTGAATTTAGTATATTGTATATTAAATTGACTATTTATATATTTATATATTGTATATTGCATTTCCCATTTACTATTACTATTTAATATGTTGAAATTTTGTATTTAGTTTATTGAAATAGATAGGGAATATTAAAATGCAAGTCGATCACGACACAGAGATGTGCAATGTTGCTGACATTTTGAAACTTGTCCGAATCAGGGAATCCGTCTAGGATAATTCCTGCCTCATCGAGAACATCAAGGAGACAATAATTTAACGTCCAACACGCCAACAACTCCCCGCCCCGAAATTCAACCGTGTTCCGTACTTAGGACAGCTCGATTGCGGGTAGTGAAGAAGCAGATGCAAATCGTCTTAGATCATAGATTCACTTGACGCTGTTGTCCCTCGAAGAGGGCTCGGTATGGCGACCGTTAATCAAATCGGCCCCCTGGCTTCCGGTCCGCGTCCAGTGCTATTTATTGCTTAATTAGAGGGGTGGGGGCGTCGCGGTAGTCAGCAGAAACGCAAAAGTATTCAGCCACGGATGTAGGTGTGCCAGTTCGCGTTTTATCTTGGCAGTCCACCGAGCGTTCTTGCGTTTCTTTTTCACTCATTCTTCCCCAGCATTCGTATTTCATGTTTGGCCAGCCAAAGATAGAGGCCGGGCCGGCGCGTCCGACCCGAGTGAAGTTGGGAAGGTTTGGCAGAGGAACAAACTAAGACGAAGCGATTCGGAGGGCGACGTCAAGTATGCTCGGAAGTCTCGAGGAGAAGATCATTTCGAGTAAAGTTATCAGCACGCGAGGATCTCGACGGTTCGTCGTCGCTCTGCCAGAGTTCTTTGCCTCTCCGTGTAGCGCCGAGAGAGAGTTTATACGTCTGCGAGAAAAAGATATACTACGGTACCTATCGTTCCCTCGGGATCTGAATGGACGCCGCGATGGATTTCTTTCGTCCGCGGGGCAACGCTCCAAGAGCGGGAGGTGGAGAAGGGAGAGGAAAAAAAAGCAGAGGAGCCGAAGCACTTCCTGCCGGGGTTCGCCTCGCCCGAAAATGAAAGAAGCCGCGCGTTAACCAGTTTCGCAGTCCGCTGTCTCGTGTGCGAAGTATGATAATAAACCGCGATCACGTGACGCGGCCAACGTACCGATGCCAAGTATTAATACAAAGATCGCGCCGATTTTTACGTCCGTCTTCTTTATCCTGTATTAAAAAAAAAAAGATATACAAAATTCCTCGGTATAGATTACTATCCGCTATCTGCGAATTTGAAATATCATCGCCCGGAGATCTCCGCGCTGCGAGCTGGTGGTGGCTTTTGTGCGTATAGATTACACCGGTTGTGTGCGGTTGATGACTCACGCGTATTACTTAGAGCCCCTGTCCGTCGCGATGACGCGGCACATCCCGCAGGCACGAATCCTCGTTCCGCTGAAGCGTTCGCGCACGTACTCCACATAATGTACCGCGTATCCATGTCCTCAGCGGCCTGGCCGTGTCGCACTTGAACGTGTTTTATAACGATCCTTACTAATTGCAACCTCCAACCGGGATGATTTATACTCGTTTTTTGTAATTAAAAAAATGATTAAAAATTGTAAAATTGGTGAAACCTATATGTTTGTAGATACGACGTAAGCGCACGGCTTTCCGCCCGTTTCCTCTTAAGTTATGCTTATGGTGGTAGATTCTTGTGCAATTATACTCGAGGCGAAGTGACACGGCTGCGAGTGCGCACCCAGAAAAATAGTTTATTTGACGGCCACCGTTTATTTGGTATAAGTAAAATATTTATTTGATTTAAATAAATATTTACTTAATTTAAATAAATATTTATTTTAATCAAATGAATATTTTACTTAAACCAAATAAACGGTGAGCGTCAAATAAATTTTTTTTTCTGGGTACGGTGGAGATGGTTGCAATTTTCTAAGAACTTTTATCAAGGGCGTTAATTTCTATTTCTTGGGCAATAGAGCAAATCCGAGCCGGGTTTGAAATTACTGGGCGAAAACGGAAACGTTGAAAAACCTTTGAAAACCTTAAAAAATAGGCGTTAAAAAGGTTTTTTTAACATCGCTTTAAAGCAAGAAAATTCGAATTAGTTATTCTCTATGCATTAACTGGGGCCTCGTCAGGGCCCGATGTAAAGCTCGGGAATGTCTACCGGGTCGGGAATAATCTTAAGCGTCATCATTCTTCCAAGAATTTTTTTTAATCTCTTTGTCTCCCGTTAATGTTCTTGACTGACCTAATTCGATGTGGAACAAAGGAGGGCGAGTCGCGGAAGAAACGGAGAAAGGATAATAACAATCATTCCCTTTTCAGGGAATCCCATTATAATTGCAGGTCCCAAAAACGTCCAATTAAGACACCTTAATTGCGTGTGGTTGTCCGAACGGCTCCCGAGTTTTTGCGCACTCCATTCTTTCCTCGCCGCAGACCCTCCGTTTCATCGGGCCTAGGCACTATCTTCATTTCTCCGCTGCCCCGGCAAACGCGCGGCAAATGCGTGTAGGAAACGTTACACCTATAGCCATATTAAGTGGGCATTCGTCTTAATTGCTAGCACGGTTTCTCCCCGTCGCAACGCGTCGCGCCTGTTTAATTGCATCCACGAAAAGCGTGGCAAAAGGCACTCGAGCGGAACGATTTTGTAGCTGCCAACGCGCGACATGGCCCTTTGAAATAAATAGCACCAACCCTTTCGAAAACGGTACCGCTGGTAAACGCTCCGCGTCACATTCTTACGACTCGACGACCGTTCGCTAATAACATGGCAGACGAATGAAACTTCATAACTGCGCCCGACAGCTTACGACGTAATTAACGAGTCGCAACATTACGCCACGAGAGGAAGATACATTTTGTCGTAATTTGTTACGAGAACGGACATCGTGGTTTGGGAGGCCGCATTCAATAGACCTAACTAATTGCTTCCCAAACCCAGAAGGAATTGAATCAATGTTGACGATCGAATCCAAAATGGGAATGATGAAACAATCTTCTGGATGAGAAATTGACTACCTTAACCACGCTACAGTTCTGGATGGCCACAAAAAAATTTATTCACTATTCCTGAGCCAATGACTCACTAAGAACCAATCCCGGTATGCCGGTCGTCATTGATGCCAGATTGTCAGGTTTTTCGTCTTATCGGGATCGAAGATATGGAGCAAGTCTTCCGGAAGGACAGCCAGCAAGACTGGGTGTCGTGTTTGATATCTTCGATTTAGTTAAGACGTCGAATCAAATTTTATACCTGTGCCCAACAGCTTACGAGATAATTAACGAGTCGTAAGATTACGTCACGAGAGGAAGATACATCTTGTCGTCATTTACCACAAGAACGGACTTCGTGACTTGGGACGCCGAATCCAGTAGATCCAGATAATAATGTCCCAAATCCAGAAAGCATTGAATCAATGCAGACAATCGAATCCAAAATACGAAGTACGAAACAAACTCTCAGATGTGAAATTGGCTACTTTAACCCCGCCACAGTTTTGGATAGCAATGATTCATTCACAAGTCCCGAGCTAATGACACACTAGGAACTGATCATGGTATAGGGTAGAGCGGGGCAAAATGGGGCAACGGGGCAAAACGGGGTTTTTGGGCAAAACGTCATTTGCCAATAATTTTTGGATGTCCGAATTCGCCCTATCGGATACATCAGGCTTTTCTGCCCAGTTTTGTCACCTTGTCCGATCCAGAAATTATTGGAAAATTTAGTTTTTCCCAAAAACCCCGTTTTGCCCTGTTGCCCCATTTTGGCCCGCTCTCCCCTACTACCCAACATTGATCGAACATATCAGGCGAAACTCCCAAAAGGACATCCAGCAATATTGGATGTCGTGCTTGATATCTTCGATTCCGTTAAGACGTCGAGCAAAATATCCAGAGAAACCTGACATCAATGACGTTCCATCTACCCACTCGTCCGACCGACCAAACTGCGGAAAGTGAAGAAACGATGCCACACACGGTCTCAGGTTCCAGATTCCCCTCATTCACTTCCGCTTCGTCTTCAGCGGAGATTTGTAAGCTGCCGCTTTTATAGCCACCTCCGCGACAGCGTGCAAGTACCTAAACGTACTTTCTCCGGTTCGCTAATAAATTATGCATAGCTCTTTCGACATTAACCAGATGGGGTGAGAGGAGGGGCCCGGGGAAGAAAAAGCGACGGAGCTTCGACGTGCATTGTCCTCGACGTATGGGATAGGAGAGCAGCGAGGCATCGACACGGAGATTCGGTGGAAGAAGGTAGCACCAGGAGGAACAGAGCTCAACATGGTGCACACATTCGACCGGCCGCGCATTGGAACAGGCCGAAGGCCATTGTCGGTACGTACAGCCTATCCTGCCTTTCCTCTTCCACTCTCCGGGTGAGTGTGATAGAGAAAGAAAGCTGTAACCTTTGTCTCCGATAATAAATGGTCGTGGCTCGTGCTGGGAACTCGAGCCGCCAACCTCTCTGCATCCGCGCACGTTCCGCCGCGCTCCGCCGAGCGCGATTCTGTGCGCTCGCGCGCTACCACTCGCCTCGAGTGGCTGAGAAGGGAAGACGAAAAATCTGCTCTGTCCCCCGGAGGAACGATTTTGAATAATGTAAAGTAGCGAAAGAGTGCAAATCTCCGGTACTCACATGCATATGTTTCCTTTGCCGTGGTACAACCGTATTGTGTATCCTTTCGATCTCTCCCTTCCGGGTCCCGCGCAGTCCGCGACTCTGTATGGCCTCGGTAATTGATCGCACAATAGATGCGCCCTATTGTTCTATACTGCACGTATCTTGTATTCAATTATTCTTCGTCTTTTTGTATCTTTTCTCAGCTACCACAGTCCCGACTCCAAAAGGAAGTCCAATTGATCCAAATTTGCCGATCATTGAATCCGTCCGATCAGTTATATTGTCGATTGCTGAACCTGAGTCTTACTTCAGCATGGGAAGTCCAGGCGATATTGGTTATGCATGGATGTGCATCAGTGTTGAGAGGGGTTCGTATTAACAATACCAGGATGATGATCGAGGAAACCAATCTTGGAAAGTCAGCGATCAAGAAGGACACAATTGTCCCTGTGACAACGAAGAGGTCCAAGGTAATCATCCCAATGTCCAAGGGATATCTGAATTAAGGTGGATGTCCAGGCCACCGACCGGTGATCAATAATCGCCAGTTATGTCATTTGGATGCAGATTGTACTAGATCCAAGGCAGACATTGACGATTACTGGGATATTCACCTAGTCATCCCAATGTCCAAGGAATATCTGAATGAAGGTGGATCTCCAAGCCACCGACCGGTGATCAGTAATCGCCAATTACGTAATTTGGATACAGATTGTACTAAAATCAAGGCAGACATTGACGATTACTGGGACATCCACCTACTCATCCCAATGTCCAAGGAATATCTGAATGAAGGTGGATGTCCAAGCCACCGACTGATGATTAATAATTGCCAGTTACGTCATTTGGATACAGATTGTACTAAATCCAAGGCAGACATTGACGATTACTGGGACATCCACCTAGTCATCCCAATGTCCAAGGAATATCTGAATGAAGGTGGATCTCCAAACCACCGACCGGTGGTCAATAATCGCCAGTTACGTCATTTGGATACAGGTTGTACTAAAGTCAAGGCAGACATTGACGATTACTGGGACATCCACTTAGTTCCCATTGTGGCAAACGGTGGACCGCTTTAAACGTAAATAAGCAATTGAATGGAGACGAAAGTCCAATCATGCGGTACTTTGCCCAAATCAATCAGAACCCTTAAAAAAAACTAAGGCCGTATTTACCGAAACTGCGATTTACATCGAATGGAATGTTGCAATTGCAAACTGTTTGACGTTACTCCATATGCCTTCGCATCGGCGTAATCATTTCCCGTTCCCCGCTTCTTTCCGCCAACATCCAAGACGCCATAGCCCTGTATAGGTACGGGTCGTTTGAGCTCGTCGCCGTCGCCATTCTCGCCGCAGGCCTTACGGAGGCGCGCGGCTTCTCTGTAACTGGCTGCCGGTGTAAAGAGGTCTCGCATTTTATTTTCGCCACTAATGATTCCTCAAAACAAGCTTTAACGTCCTTCAACACCGGCAGTAGGAGCGGCCCCGTCGGACTGCACCCGTATTTGGCACGGGGCATTATATCGTCGGCATTTTCTGTCGGTCGCCGCGCACTCGCCAAAGACTTCCTCTCCGTTGCCTCTACGTAAAAACCCGACAGTATGTGTGCATAGATCTGCGGCGAATGATTCGGTTATCTCTTCGCATTAGTCATCGCTGAGTTTTTTTTGTTTCCTTTTTTTTTTGCGTATAGTAACGACTGTAAAACAAAGTTGGTCAAGGCATAATGAATATAAATTTGATAGCCGATAAGTCGGCGATAATACTTGGATGCCGATCGAAGAAAGGAAAAGGGAAAAAATTGCGGGCAGTGTGAAAGAAGTGAACTCTGATACCTCTTGAAGGTTTGGGTTTTGAATCGATCTATCTTGTGTTTAATTTGCTACAGATATTTGCCACTCAGTAATGAAGGCATTGTCAATACAGATTGGAGAATTGGATGACCAATAAATCAGCAGTTATACAAGAATTCTGATCGAAGAAAGAAAATGGAGGAAAAACAATGGACGAGAGTGTGAAAGAAGTGAACTACAACAATTCTTGAAGGTTTGGGGTTGTATGTGGTATTGTATTTAATTTGCCAGTCAATAAAAAAATCATTATCAATATAATTCTCGGAATTGGATAATCAATAAATCGGCAGTAATCCATCCATGTCAATCGAAGAAAGAAAATGGCGGACAGTGTGTAAGAAGCAAACTGCAATAATTCTTGAAGATTTGGGTTTTCTTGACATCGACCTATCTTGGATCTAATTTGCTACAGATATTTGCCCGTAGGTAATGAAGGTATCATTAATATAGATCGGGGATATGGATGACCAATAAGTCAGCAGTCAACATCGATGACTATTGAAGAACGAAGACACCGGGGAAAAAATGGCGGACAGTGTGAAAAAAGTGAACAGGACCAATACGGCGAATCTGCAATACCGGTCTCCATCGGGCCGTACATACCGGACCTGTACACATGTACCGTCACAAACGTATGCTAGGAATTCCTGAGGATAGAGTAGTAGTACGCGTGTAGTACGCGCGGCTGACGCCAACCGAAGTCCCCGCGAGTGGCGTTACAATAGAACCATAAATCATAATGATAAAGTGGAATAATAGGGCGGGTAAGAGTGTAATATAGTACGGAGTGTATATGGGGCGAGAAAGGGTGCGACAAAGAAAGTTAGCCAGCGGAGATTATCCGAAGGTGCGCAACCGTTTGCAAAGGAATACGGCAAATGGTCCGTGTATCTGATCGCAACTCACGTTGAATTATAGATTCAGGTGGATGCAGCGGCCATGGACAGCGCTGCGGGAATTGACACATAATCGGTACAGGCTCTTTGGGTTTAAGATTTTTCTGTTAATTGTATTTTTAGCTGAGAAAATGTTTTGCCAGTTTGGACGTGGGTTTCGAATTTTTTCTTTCATCGCCCGGTGCATGTTGGTATGATAACTTGAGTGATTTATTATACTTGCAAAGAACCCCTTCTGAATCAAATTTGCTAAAAGCATGCGTGACCAAAACAAAATAAAAAAAATCGGCAAGACTATCAATTTTTCAATTTAAACAAAATACATTTTAACACATTAATAAAAATTAAATGCGGGCTAAAAGGTCAATGGCCCATTGGCCGGAGGAAAAAAAAATCAGATATTAATTGATGCGATACCACCAGATCTTTTATTGTTGAGGCTAATACAGTGTATTTATATTTGTAATTGATAGAAAAATATTCGTAATTTATTTATTTATTAAAAATGCCCAAGCCCAAATGCAAGTAACGGTGACAATGTAAAGAAATGTTCGTTCCAAAGTAACTTTCTAGATTTCAAACGACTTGTAGAGGCAACGCATTCGTTAATAGCGGAAACGCATCAAGTTTGAAGTGCCCGTTCGACGAGTGTGTACTTAACAGTGCTGAAACGGGCAATCGATAGTATCGATAAGGCAGTAAAACTGATTTCTTCGGTTAAAACAGCTCTCATGCCTCGCAAGTTGAGTCGACCGCGCGACGACTTGGGAAAATCTCGGACCCGCTGTAATGAACTCTTCTCCGATTCCGTTAGTTGCCCCAACACGTTTTTTTCATGAGATCGTGATCCCCGTCCGGTTTGGCTTAGCGCCGTTGTCCCGTCGTTAACCTCGCGTGACCGCGAGAAGAACTCCGGCAATTCGGGTAAGGAAGGCACCGAGGGTATTTATCTCTGGATCGGCGCGGTTCTTGAGCCCCCCCGAGTGGATTACGAGAGGACGAGCGTCGGTAACAGAAACTATGGAACTGCGACGCGATGAGAAGATCGGCACGATTGTGATCGTCGCGAGAACGGCGCGTAGGCGGAGAGCCACTACCATATCGGCTCGCCCGCATTCATATAAATCACCTCGCGAGAGTCTTTTTCCTCAATTAATTACCACCGCGGATTGTCACCCGATTGGCCTCGCGGATGGCTATCTCCGATTTCTTCGCCGATCGCTCGAACCTTCAATTCAGCGATCGCTTATTTTCGCATAACTTTCTTAACTGCTGAACGACCGGCTATTCAAAGACTCGCCAACTGCTAATGGATTCTTCGAAGCCATCTCTGTGAATTTCGCTTTCGTGCCTGTACATCAAAGGATTCACATATATCTCAATAATGCTCATTCACCGATGATCGCTCTTGGATATTCGACAACTACTTTGAAGATACGCTAAATTTTTTTTTTAGTACTTGGCGTCGAAACGCTACGGCGTGTCTTGATAGAAATATGTAAAGTGGATTTTATGGAGGTTTTGGTGAAGGAATAATTAAGAATCAATAGTTATTAGTAACTATGAATGATTAATTATCCATTCATTTTTTTAATATTATTATTAGTTATTAATTATAGAAAGAATACTAGTCTTCAAACGGAACCCGAAGAGCTCGCTCTTGCGGAAGATCGGAGCGACGTCCCTGGAAGCCTCGCCCACCGCTAATTGATTCTTCGACGTAATCTCTGTAAATGTCACTTTCGTGCCTATGAATCTAATGATTAATGCATATTTCACTAATAATCATCTCCCCATAATTGCTCTTGTAAATTGGATGGAAATACGTAACATGAGTCTTATGCTCTATCGAAAGGATAAGGAAGAATCAATAGTTCTTGATAGTTATGAATTATTAGTTATTGATCATAGAAAGTACACCGGTTTTTAAACGATATACTTATCCGATAAACGAATCTCCAAGAGGTCGTTCTTGAGGAAGATCGGATCGACTTCCCTGGAAGCCTCGCCCATTGCTAATTGATTCTTCGACTTAATCTCTGTAAATGTCACTTTCATGCCTATACATCAAATGATTAATGCGTACTTCAATAATACGCATCCCCCCATAATTGCTCTTGTAAATCGGATAGAAATACGTAACGTGAGTATTATGCTCTATCGAAAGAATGAGTAAGAATCAATAGTTCTTAATAGCTATGAGTTATTAGTTATTAATTAATTTATTGATAATATTATTATTTTTAGTTATTAGTTATAGAACGTTTACCAGTCTTTAATCGAATCCCGAAGAGCTCGCTCTTGCGGAAGATCAGAGCGATTTCCCTGGAAGCCTCGGCAACCGCTAATTGATTCTTCTCCGTGATCTCTGAAAATGTCACTTTCGTCCCTATAGAGT
This sequence comes from Ichneumoninae sp. B BG-2022a, assembly GCA_030522725.1. Classification (NCBI taxonomy): domain Eukaryota; kingdom Metazoa; phylum Arthropoda; class Insecta; order Hymenoptera; family Ichneumonidae; species Ichneumoninae sp. B BG-2022a. The sequence goes on from JAPYZD010003508.1 coordinate 11,359, forward strand.
AAAAGTGGTGAATATGGCCCAATCCGATTAACACTTAAGGCAATGATATATGGACTGATCCATATTCCCCCTTTTTACCCTACATCAAACGGTTAATGCATATTTCACTAATACTCATCCCCCGATAATGGCTCCTGTAAATTTGATAAAAATAGGGAATCTGAGACTTATGCTCTATCGAAAGAATAAGTACGAATCAATAGTTCTTAATAACCATGAATTATAAGTTACAAATTATAAGCTTAGTAGTTACAAATTAATAACTTCGTAGTTACAAATTATTAGCTTCGTAGTTACAAGTTATATATATTATTTATCAGTCACTAATTACAGAAAGTACACAAGCCACTAAACGGATTACCAAGAGCTCGCTCCAGCGGAAGAGTCGCAGCGACTTCGCCGGAAGCGGGAGCATCGGGACTGATTTGAAGTCACTTCGATAAACGGTCAATCAATTACTCCGACATAGGAGTGTCTCGAGGGCGAGAAGGTGCGGAGGAAGGAACGGCGGAGAAGCGAAGCCGCAACAAGGATCTACGAGAGAAATGAAATAATGGCGCTCGCTCGCGACTCGCCGGAGCGACCAGCGGATAGAGATACCAAAAGCGCAGCGCTGCTCGAGTGAGTTAGCCGGCTGGTGATCTAGCGTGAGCACACACACGATATGTGCGTGGGGGGTCGCCGCAGTCCGACCGTGGTAAAAATCGAGGAACAAGGAATGGTTTATTCTCGCCCGGGGAGCTTCGCGGTTTAATCGAATACTCGTGTCGTGGCTCGTTTAGCAACTCGGCGCTAACTGTCGTTTACTTTTACAAGTCGCTCGCGTATGTGTGCCCGCGAAGACTGTGCACCGTACGGGGCGCACGCGAGCTAAGGCCGCGCCGATGATGGCCGCACGACGCTTTCCGATGGGCACGCCATATTTTCCCGGTCGGTTACCGACGCGCAAGTACACTTTATTATGGATACACCCAATACCCGAGGGCCTTTCATCAATTATCAATTCATACACGCCGCCACGTCGACGAGCAGCCGCTCGATGTTTCCTCACTGCGTCTTTCGCTTCGTTTCAACACCGCGCTTAAGACGCCCACGATCTTTCCGCGCGCGCGCGCGCGCTCACCGTGCCCACGTGACTCCGCGAGACCGTTGGCCTACGTTGTTTGAGGTTTTAATTTGCGAACGCGAATATTTATTTAATCCGTATTCCGAAGGCGGTTGCGTCACGCTGGAAACGGGAGAGAGGCTTCCGGGTTTGGGTTCGCTTTGTACGAGTTGTACAGCTGACGAAACCTTCGCCACGAGAATATACGGTGATCGGTACCCGATTTGACGAGCCGGGAGATTTGGGAGATTTGGAAAGCCGTGTGGAAGATGCAGGCGCGTCAATGCTTGCTGTTGGTTTTTTTGCGTGTATGAAGAGTCGGTCGATATTTCTTATAATTTCAAGCTTTTTTAAATGAATTTTCAAGCTTTTTTAAATGAATTTTCAAGCTTTTTTAAATGAATTTTCAAGCTTTTTTAAATGAATTTTCAAGCTTTTTTTTTAAAATAAATTTTCAAGCAATAGCATTAGAAACAATTTTTTGTTTAGTTCGAACCAATTTTGTATTTAATTTAACAATTTTTCTGTAACTGCAGTGTTTCGTAAATTCGCATGAAACTTAGTAGGACCGGTCCGATCACTGTTGTCGATCGTTCGGACAATATTCTAGGACGATAGCCGAAGGTGTTTGGTGGACCCAAGAATCTTTTAATCGCGAATGATCTCTAAATCTCTTGGAATCCGAAGACACCACGCGATTCGAAATTTTCCCACGCAACTTCCACGAGTTTCCACATCAACCGCCAGTTCTAACAAAATTCAAAAAATCCATACAATTTTACCCGCTGCAAGCGATTCGTCCAACAACTATATTTTTAATATAAAAAATATAAAAATTTCAGAGCCGTTCCGATTCCAATCGTTCGACATGCAACTTTCCCAAACCAAAAATGCAACCCTTAAATTAAATTCTCGCGCCAATCGTTGCGATTGTTCATTGCACATTCGACGTTCAAAAATCGAAAACAATAATCTTCAGCAACGTTGCCCGCTCGCATACTTGTCTGCCTCGGTTCTGAACTCCGAAACGTTGCCGAGCCGCGCTCTGTCTCTCCGTGACTGACTGCCCGCTCGCGTCCCAACTCTTTTTTTAGTCGCTTCTTTCTCCAAATGCACTCTGAGTTACGATAGCCGGCAACAGATGCACGCCAACCAGACCATTAATAATGCGATCTCGCACATTGTACATGCATCCGCGAACGAGCCCGAGCCGCGAGTTATTATTAAGATCCACTTGCCTTCCAGACCGGAAACCAAGCGAATAAAATAAAAACCACAAAAAACATAAATAACAAAAAGAAAAAGTGAATATCGGATAAAAGCCCGCCATTCAAAAGTGGCCCGGGAGTTTCGAACAAGGCTCGCCACTGTCGAAAACTACAATTCAACGCATGCGCATCGCCCCGGGGAGCGACAGAATCTTTCGCGGCATTGCACTTGATAATTTACGCGTCGCGGGTGCGAGCTAAGCTCCGCGAGTGCCGCGACTAATTTGCGGAGAGCAATTTAGGAGTCGCCCGAGTCTCGGAGGGAAGTGCCCGCGAACCGAGACCGGCGAAGCCGAGAGGGCTTTTCGTCAGCATCGTCCGCGCGGGTTGTAATTCGCGGTGAAATTATTCGGCACATTCGCGAGAGCGACGGATCGGTGAGTCGGTGGAGTCGGAAAATTTTCCGAGAAAAGCGGGAAAGCTCTCTGTGAGGGCCGGCGGTGACTGGCGCGGCCGTTCCCGCTCGCTTTCTCGGATCGTCGGACAGCTTCATCAGTCACGAGGTGGGCGTAGGAAGGCCCGAGTGTACGTGCAGGCCGAGGGCCGGGACAGTGTGCGAGGGGCTAAAGTGATGGAAAAATTTTCCAAGATTTACAACACGGCCTAAATACTGGCGCATTGCTAAGTCGATCGTAAATCATGGCGGTACGAGTGATTTATTATCCGAGCGGGTTGTACGTACGTGCAACGCGCGTGCCTTCTCGCCGGTCCGCATCGGCAAACCGCGAGAAAGAGCCCCGGTGCAAAACATTATAGAAATAACATCGGGGAGAAGGACGGAATTGCCCGGCTGAGCCGGAGAAGAAGCGAGGACACGCGTTTCTGTCGGTGTATGCATTTACACGGAAATATAAGTATCAATGATTTTAAGGAAAATACCCTTGCGGACTGCCAAAGAAAGGACACGAGAATTTACGACACTAGTGCGATAACACTTATATAACTATAACAAATTAAAAAAAAAAACACACACTTTTTCTGGCGAGTGTGACTTTGCAGCACGAGCCGAAGGCGAGTTTTGCAATCACACGAGTTGCGGACAGAAAATATTTTTCGCAGGAGTGTCGTACCAAATTTTACCTCACGAGGTGTGAAAATGGGGCTCTTGTATTTTCTGTATTTTTCGCACCGAGTATAATAATAGTGGATTATGGCACAAGGGAGGGAAGTGCGTCTTTTCACCGAGCGTGAAGTTTGACGCCCGAGTAGAAATTCTCACGAGGTGAAAACGCACTTCCCCGAAATCCCGAAAAATCCCGAATGTCATACGCTATTTTTTCCGACTATGCTAAAAACTGGCCGTATTTCTATGTCTGCAAAGAGGATGGAAAGTGGACGATTCTTGACGAGCGGGAGGATAAGTAATTTTGGCGGGAGAAAAAGTGAAACTTTTCCTCCCGCTAAATTACTTTTCCTCCTGCTAAATCACTTTTCCTCTTGCTCGTCAAGCATGAGCCACTTTCCACCCCCGTTGCAGGTATGAAATAGGGTCGTTTTTAGCGTAGTCGGGAAAAAATATTGTTTCAATTCTACTTTCAATTTATACAATTTCATACCAGATTGAATCGATCGTTGTTTCAATATCATATAGAATTGTAAGAATTGAACCGTTTTTTTCTTCGGCAGCCCGCAAGGGAATTCTTTTTCGAGTATAGGTCCGACTGTAAAGAATATAAATGTTCTCAGGGAGATAAAAAAAAGAGAAAATCAATTTATCGACGAGTCAGGCAAATAACGAGTAGTAATAAGCTCCTTAGCCGATTGATACAAAAAGGCGCCGTCGCAAAAGGGCGTCCTGGGACGTGGCGATCGCGCATCAACGTATCGAGCTCGGACTGGAGGATGAGTGCGCGTATGCCCGAGTTACGTATTTACGGTAAAAACTGGAATTCGAAGTACTAATTTCGAAAAAGGATGGAACATTGAGGCGTATTTTTGTTGGTTCTGCGCGTGTCCGTTGATTGCACTGGCGAGATAATTAGTGTTCCTCATTGGGCCAAAGGATATTTACCGATGTACCGGTGAAAGAAGCACTGTTACAGTCCGTGTTACAGGTACTTATTAATACACAGTACCGAGCGGTGTTGAATCCAGCTGTTCAAGGGTAACCGGTTGTCCAAAAGTCCCACACGAGATCGTTATGTTCTTTCGTGAAGCCTTGCTCTTGCTTTCTGACTGCAAGACGTCTCCTTCCAGTTTCCATATCCGTAAGCAAAGTCGTAATCAAAGTGCAATTCGTGTAGCGCACGTACGCAGTTGTCCGGCAAGGTTTTCAGAAATTGTACGCTTGCGACGTATTTACCCTAGTCGACATTTTTTAATACCTACTGAAGTAAAATCAACGATTTTTTAGGGCTCTAAAATTCCTACTGAAACAAAATCTACAAAATTTTATAACTCTAAAATGTTTACTAGAATGTAAGGCTCTAAATTTTCCGAAATTTTAAAATGTTCTAAAATGTTTACTGCAACAAAAGATACGTGATTGTGGGACTCTAAAATTTCTACGAAAACGAAATCTACGAAATGTTGGGTCTCTAAAATGTTTACTAAAATAAAATCTATGCATTTTTAGGGCTATAAAATGTCTACTAAAACGGAATCTCCCAAATTGTAGGACTGTAAAATGTATACTAAAACAAAATCCACGAAATTTTAAGGGATATAAAATTTCCACTAAAAGGAAGTCCACGAAGTGTTAAGCTTCTAAAATGTCTGCTTAAACAAAACCGACAAACTTTCAAGGTTCTAAAATTTTAACTAAAATTAATTCTACGCAACTTTAAAGCTTTACATATACAGGAGTCTGACGGGTCCCCGTCAAGGCCCAATGTACCGCGTCTGCAACGCCCGATAAGGCTCCAGCAAAAATGTCTACGAGGGTATCACCTCGACTTCCGGTAGAATCGTTCGCGCGCCGCCGTTCCATGGATTCCCAGTGAAAAACTTTTCTCCCGGCTCGTTTCGCAGGAGTCTGGAGATCGGATCTCTGCTGCGGCGGAGATACCGGCCATACGCGACGATGCCGACGACAACGACCCAGCGGGACCCGCTGCGAGTGACGGACGTCTGAATGCGGCTCGGTGTCGAGCATTTACGCGCAATTCCCGTGGCGATACCCGGAGCCGCGTAGCAATTATGCGTGCCGGCGGCAACGACACCGAGGGATCCCCAAGTTCCGTGCCTTCGCCGTCGACTCGGCCGGTTAGCGCTTCGGTCCAACGCAAAAATCGCTAAAGCCGAGGAGCCCATAGAAAAGGGAGGCGCGCGAGCACTGACTATTTGTCAAGGAGTGAAAGATGACCACGTGTTCGGTGAATGCGTTCCTTCCCGGTCGGAGCTCGCGAACGCGGTGCAGCGATAGAAACGGGGGCCGTGCGGCTCCCGCGATTCCCGCATGAAACCGCATGGGCCGCGTTGGCCTCCTTCGCTATCGTGCACGTCCCTTTCCACGTCCACCTTCTCAAGGGACAGCCAGTCCTTGTTTTCGCCTTTTTGTTCGTCCTCCTCGTCGCGGGTTCGCGTTTTCTCTCTACTTAATTCCCGATCTGGCTCTCATGCCGCTTGCATTGCTTCGGGGAACCTCCACGTGCGTGGTACAAATCGTTGCGGTAAGATCAAAAACGTTTAGATAATGGTTCGCGCATGCGGAGGCCAACAGTATCGCGACCGGCGGGAGCGCCGGTCCGAGAAAACGGCTCGTCGCGATTTCTCGCGTGCGCCGGACCGGTAACCGTTGATCTACGCTTCTCGCATGAATCGGTGATGGTTCAATCGTCAATTCGTCTCGCAATCGAAGCTTTTGTGCGCTCGGTGGGATCGTTTATCGGTTGGAGGGTTATTGTGCGCGGGGAAACTGGTTAACGACGACGAGTGCATTTGGCATCCAGCTCGGCACGCAAGGCGATTGATTCGGGGAATTTCTGATACCTTGGCAGAAATATCGCAGAGGTAGTGGCAGCAATTTTCCTAAGGCGTGCACGTAAAATCCCACTTTCTGCGCGCAGGTGGACACTTTTTTGCATCGCGTGCGGGAAACATACTGCGCATGCGTACTAACGTAATATGGTACTTTGTAACGCACTAGTGCGGTAAAGTGCCTTCCTGGGCACACTTTCTAAAAACGAAGAGCGTGATTCTCGTGAATTTGTTAGGAAATATTGGGTGAATGGCATGGGCGTAGAAAGGGAATTCCTGACTCGCCCTCGGGTCGTGGGTCATTTTCACACTGATCAAGAACTGTCTTTCGATGCCCTTACTGTACAAACAACTATTGTGATGGTACAGAAAAAATAAATCTTGGAATTAATTGCTCGCCTCTTTCTATATGATGACTATTCTACCGTGCAAGTTTCTGATACCTTGGCAGAAGAATCGTAAACGTTGTTACAGCACTTTGCGATGGTGTAGAAAAAAAGATCTTGAAATTAATCGCCTCTTTTGGTATCAT